>JAQGCC010003593.1:0-15000 GCA_034698905.1 Xestoiulus laeticollis
ACATATTTAAACTATTTGATTGTTTAATTTATGCAAAACTAAATTAAAACAAATATAAATAGGCAATTGGCACATTGAAATATGCCCCAGTCATGCTGTTTAAAAGTGCCCCACATTGCATCACGAGTCTTAATGCAATCACTGAACATGTGAAAGTGTAATATCTTAAATGCTGGCCAATCCATAAAATAGGCCATTAAAATAACTAAATATAGGCATCATTGTATCCAATCCTTGTTAGAAATACACCCTTTCTAAATATTGCGAACTTTATATTTAAAAAAATGAGTTTATCTGTCAAAAACATGAAATACAGCATAAGTTTGTGTTTGGACCTTCCACCAACTTGAAACTACATCCTAACATGTAGTTTTGGTGCTGCCACATAGTCACACATTTGAAATTTATTTTAAAAAAATCTGTCTACAATAACCTCACTCTCCCCTATTTAATTTGCTTATATGCTGCAATGTATACATGTATTTTCTAACAAGCACTCATATTCTATACGTAAACAGCACCTTGTTTTTGCAGAATTTTTCAAATGCACAGGTAGTTTTTTATAGTAAATCGATAGCAAAATGTATGATGCATAAAAAGAATTAAATTTATATAGGTATGCCTTACAAAGAGAAAAATTTCCTACTCTAGAATTTCCTACTGTCAAAAACCATTCAATTTTGATTGCAATATAATCCTGATTCGAAAAAAAATCAGACCGAAATTTTTCACTTTCAGCAATTTTTAGTTTTTGATAAGAGAATATCACTGGCAAGGTAGATAAGAGTTCAAGGAATGCAGCAAGGAATTTTCCAGTTGAAAAAATAAAATCATTTCACTGGTTAGCCGGAAATAATGGACGAAAAACCAGCCAAATTAATTGTTAACATGTTTTCTAGTGTGGCGCCATGCAGAGATTATTGGAAGAATTGAGCATAGGAGGACAAAATAATATAACAAAATCAAGAATGCGGATATAGAATAATATTGGCATACTCAAGTTGCCTGTGCAATTGGAATTGCCAATGTCATCATCATGATGTAAAAAGTCAATAAGGCATCTCTTCTCGGTGTAGTCCGAGGCCTTAGGAAAAGTCTTCGGGGACATTCTTCAATTCCAAACTAATCTTGTGGAGGACGTGCAATCGGGATTCTTGTAACCAGATTGCAGGCTGATGCAGATATCTCCTGTTGGAAATTCGAGCACCAAGGGAATGTACCATGGTTGACGCCAGTGATGAATAGTCGTGTAGGGAGGGCATTGGACAAGCAATCAGCTCAGACAGAATTGACCATTACAACAGCTTTTAATTGATGAAAACAATGCACATTCATGTTACCTTTAATTTGAGTAGTTTCGAAAGATAAAAGTTAAAAGGCAATCGAAATCATGTGTGAACTTTTAACAGAAAAACCTGTGAATAGCACACTCCATTGGGAGTATACTATTTAAAGGTTCACAGGTTTTGGTGCATTTCTATAAAATCCATACGTGCTGACTGTTAGTTAATAATATAGCTAATATACAGAGGTTCACTATTTACATGTTTTGGTGTAATTCATTATGAAAAGTTCAAAAGCTATCCAATGGACAAGGTCCGCGTTACGTGCAGCGCCCCTTGTTGTAGTAAGTTGCAATTTTTGTAGGAACCATCTTCATTGCTTGATACTGCAACCTCCTCTCCCATGCAAGTTTTCAAATTTTATTTGCCCCTACGTGGCGCTACCTACTCGTGCATGCGCTGTTTTGTAATGCGGACCTTGTTATTAAGATGAACACAGAAATATGTTGCATTTTTAATGTTTTTTAACATAAAGTAAACCGAAAAATACATTTATGCTTATAGGAAACAAATATACAACTTGGGAAAGATTACATTAACTTAAGGTACCTCCCAAAGCTAATTAAATGGTATAAAATTTAAAAAAATCAAAGGGAATATTAGCAGTATTACGTTTGCAATCGTGACAATTCATACTTAAAAGATCACCCAAAAATATTTAGAGCTCGTATTCTAGTAAAACATTTTCCGCAGGCACCGCCATTTGCGATGATTTACGGGGCATTTGTCAGTGGGCCAGACTATGTTAGCAGTAATCAATACTGAAGTCAATGTTTTTGTAACAATTTTCCTTTCAAGAGTGTTTTCACTCATTTCTGGTTTAATTTTTGATGATCCTGCCGATTGAGTGGCGGTTGCAGAGCCACCTAATGGCTCTATAATTGCTGGCTTCAATGTCTAATTTTAACAAAATACAAAGCCCCATAATTATCAAATTTAATGACAAATGTAATATTCATGCGAGTTTCTACGGTTAATACAGCAATATATATATATGGTCAATAATATTATAATTATATATAGGTGGACTTTCCCATCTTCTGGAAATGCGTATAGTCTGAAAATTGTAAGACTAACATAAACATTAATGTGGATTGATGGATGTAATAGGCTTACAAGGTTTTTACAAATATCTATTATGATATTATCCCATTTTTAAAAATTAAGAATACAACGTGCGACCATTTCTTGCATAACGTTTACGTGACCCTCGACGCCCCCTAGAAACACTAAACTCAAAACATTTCATGAAAAAAATGTTGCTCGTGAAATGTTTCGATACCATAGCGCAGCATGTTTCATGAAACAAGGTATCCAAACCAATGCAACACCATTGAAACATTTAATGAAGCATTTTCAAGTTTCATGTTTCATGGAAATGTTTCATTGGTGTGGACTAGGAATAATGCCTACTAGTCCACACAACGGAAAATATTACCAAAATTTATAAACAATTGTACTTGTATCAGTTGGTATCGATGACAATATTTCCAAGCAATGCTGCTGGTTTTTGTGGTTACTTGACCAGAATTTACTGTTTATACTTGTTTCAGAAGTTACTATAAGCTTATACGCTCCAAATTCAACATACCGTAAAGATGTATAATGAATGCTGGGAAAATGTTTCTGACATTTTTTGTAAGAAGTTTTTCTATGGAAAACTATCTTCCAGTTTTTGTCTCCGGTATAGAGAGACATCATTTGTTGAAACATCAGTCTTGTTTAGCTGATGCATCCATTGATAGAAAAAAAAAATCCTTTTTCAATGTCCATCTGTATGTGCACTGTGTATACGCTGGTGCATTCTTGTTGAATTCCCATGGCAGCTTATTTCCAATCCGAATCCAACGGAATATGTAAATCCATTACATACTCGTGCATTTATTTCATAAGTGATCCTCTTTTTATGGTATGTTTTGCAATTTCCGGAATCGGTCAACTATATGAATTTCCTATCAAAACTTTGAGTTGGATCTTTTGATGCAATATCATTACATGCCATTTTTTTCTTCGTTTTAATCATTTGTGGAATTCCCGTTTCAAATTGAATCGAATCCTTTAATCTCATTGAATGGGTTGAAGTACTGTCACTAACAGATGTTAAAATCTTTCCGGTTCTTAATGGAAGATTAATCATGTTTGAACGAGTAGAAAAAATATATATATAATCGTCGATTATATTTACTGTTGTTTCTTCGCTTTGGACATGGGCCTAAAGTTTTTGATGATATCTGTTAATTTTTTTGGTCACTTTATCAGTGCAGGGCAATGTCCTACAATGCCCCTCCTGTTTTTTTCCTTCCTGCAAGTTTGTATAGGCTTTCTGATTCCTTGCAACTTTTAGCTATTTTTCACTGTAATTTATTATAATCTTATTGATGGACTAACATCAGACTACTGTGGTCCCCAGTAAGGGCTAACTTAAAGTTCATCCTACCAAACAAGGTTGTAGGATCCTCAGTCTTTTACTAATTTCAACTATACCTTTAGCTGTTTTATATCTATTGAAGGTCAGCAGTGGTGACCCCATTTAGTGATTCCATCTCAAACATACGATATTGAAAGTAAACCTCTGCAAATATGGCTTGTGTTACCAAAAATATAATTGTGTTCTTTATCAACTTATTTATCATAGTATTTATTGTCGCTCAAACACAATAAAAAAATTAAAAATCGGTTAATTCTTGGGCAAATTGTGATGATTATTAGCTTAATTTGGCTGGATAATACTTTTTATCATCTTACTTCTCACCCATTTCTCACCCAAAAACGTTGGGTTAAAATTTAGCCCAATATTGAGTGCTATATGGACATACCAACATTGGGTTAACATTGGGTTGAATTTAAGTAGAACAACCAAATGTTACCCAACGTTGGGTCACAGTTATTAACACAGGTTTTGGTTAAAAAATACCCAGAATTGGGTAAATGTGAGGTTTGTGTTATGTATAATAAAGTTACCCAATTATGAGTTGATTATAAAAAACACAAACGTCATATTTACCAAATTCTGTGCATATTTTAACCAAAGCCTGTACGTGTTAATAACTATGACCCAACGTTGGGTAGCTTTAACCCAACATGTGGTTGTTACACTTAAATTCAACCCAATGTTAACGAAATGTTGATATGACCATATAGCACTCAATATTGTATTGAATTTCAACCCAACGTTTAAGTGTGTAATTCCTGGGTTTTGTGGACTCACTGTTACTGAAATTTGTAAAGCAACCTAACAATATTGTATAAGTTTCACTTGAAAAATATGACTGGAATAGTTACTTTTGCCACTTTTGTGATCAACATTTTCTAAGGAATAGACCAGTTCTTTAAAATACAAGTAATGCCATTTTATTTTATTTATGCTTATACTGCCATCTTGCTGATCTCCCAAGGTGGATCATGCAATGTTAGGTTATCCTCTCATTATCTTCATTCATTGGATGCTTGCCTTAGGCATCAGAAATGGGGGCATATAGACAGTGTTTTCACAAATCTAATCTCGAGTCTATTTTTTTTCTGGATAAAGATGGACAACCACGTCGGTTTTTTTTCTCGTATTTCCCATGTGCAGGCACGGATGCCCTTTACCGAGGCCAGCCACTTAATCGCCCATTTAGCCGCAAAGTCCCCATTATAGTCTGCAAAAGCAATCAGGGGCGTAATAGGGATGGGCGACGAGACAGTAAGTTAATTTTCGGTGGCAAAACAAGCAAATGCCTATTAAGCACGAGCTGGTGAAATCGGCAGTCAGACGATATCACGTGTGCTAGCTGCTTTCGGGACTGTCTTTCATTATAATAAAAGTTAACTAAATGGCTAGCTCGAGGTGCATGCATTTTGCTGGATAATAACTTTGTCAATATGTAATTGTGGATGCGCGCTTATGAATGTCTTGCGTTTTGTGGCACTAAAAAGGTGATTCTGTATTTGGCAGCAAAATCAATAAATGAGGTTAAGGCATTAATGCTCGTTGCTTGGGATTAAATGGCAATTGTTTTGCCATTTTCAAGGTGTCTTGTCAAAAGAGATTGCATTTCTCCTTGTCTAATCACCTGACATCCAGATGTTAATTAGGGAATGCTTTTGCTGTTTGTAAAAATTGCATTTAGAATAATGCATGTTTATAGGCACGACTTGTATACAAGTTGTACGTGTTTCGAAATAAATTCATCTGATTAATGGCAGCCAAAATCTTCCAGGGGACATGTTAGCTTAACTTAGCTGAATCTTATGTTATAACGTTATCACTGTTGATTGCCAAAACTGTAGAAAAAAATGTACACATGGCACATGGGGCTTTATTTTATGGTGAGCAAATAAGCATGTCTCAACTCCTGAATCTTTGTCAAAATCTTAAGTGTACTTGGTATACTTTTCTGAATACTAAGTATACTAAGTTGTCCAAAAAAGTGCACTTAGTATACATTAGTGTAAAGTGTACTTATAAGTATACGAAAGTATACTATAAAGTATACTAAGTTCTGTGGCAATGTTTACAATTTGTTGGGACTGAGCCAGACTAGGAATTTGAAGCCAACAGGGGACGCCACCGGACAAGCTTGGAATAGGGAAAATCCCCTATTCTCATTTATTCTCGATGCTATTTCTATTATAATGCGAGATCATAGTGAACTATTGACATTAGTCCAAATTGCAATTGTTTTAACCAGCCAAATGAAGATTTAACAGTTCTTGTTAAAAAAAACTGCTTATTTAAAATTAAGGCTTTTTAATTGTAATTTGAAGCTATGAAGGCCTGAAGAAGGCAATTGTTTATTTGGGAATAAAGTTGACTAAGAAACATAATTTAATTTTTCATACTCATCAAGTCATCAAGAGAAGTATAGATTTAACAGTTCTTATTGACTCGTAAAAAAAAGTTGAAATTCTACTGTCCCAAAATTACATTACGTAAACTATACAATAAACCCGGGCATATAATTTTATATAAAATTATAAAACATGTATACAATTGTTCAGTGTGTATCAGTATAGATCGACATAGCATGTATATACGAAAATACTAAGTAATTTGACATAGGGCCTCTCAGTGGTTCTCTACGGCGCTACGGTTAAAAGCTGAAATGTTCTAGATTGCTCCCATTTCAAATGGTGAAGTTTCACTTTGTTTTCTTGCCAGACCATGTTGTAGAGGCATGCAGGCGCCACTGAAGAAGGCCAAGAGACCATTTTACCTAGGAAAGTAATTTTTATGGCAAGCTGCGATCCATACGTCAAGGGGAAACTGGTTCCGGCTGGAAGTGTTCTTATGATATTGCCTTCCTGTGACAAATGACCGTAGAGCAAATTGTCAGTTCTGTAAATCACAAGTGGCCAGATCAGCATTGGCCAAGCTGCCATATAACGTCTACTTTGCACATGGTTCTGGCAGATGCCTCTTTTTGGACATGTTAAACCATTCCATCAGTGAAGGAGACTGAAAAAGGAAGGAAGAGATGATTTACAACATTTAATAAGCGGTTGAAATGTGTTCAATGTATTAGCATTTGGTATTGGACAAGTGCATCTTGCATTAGCAGTTTTGAGATGGCAGCATTCCATCAGTTTGTCATACCTAGCTATTGCATATTGCTACTTATACACTGTATAACGAACTAGCATGTGGTACTTGTCCATTTATGTTAAATGCTTCCATATACGTTCACACAGGACAATTTTACCCGATGAGTTTTTGGTTTTAATATTTTATTTATGGGACTTTCCAAAAAAAGGATTGCATATGAGGGAGCGTAATAAATTACGTAACCAACTAGGGGGGAGGGGTATAGGGTTTGGTTACACATGCTTACATGGGGGGGAGGGAGGTATGATGGCTGGTTACCGTTTGCAGCTTAAATAAAAAAATAGAAATTAATAGTAGGGATTTTTAGGTTTGTACTCATTAGTAGCGTGACGAATAAATGATTTTCCTGCATTTTTTTGTCTCATTTTTCACAAGTTTCGATAAAAGAGGGTCATTTTTAAAATGGTTACATAATATTTAGAGGGGTGGGCTGTTGGTTACATGGGGATCAAAAATCGAAAAAAGTGGTTACGTAATTTATGTACGCTTCCTGACGTATCGTAATACAACTTCTGGTAGCTTATTAGCCTAGGAATTTCTTATATGCATATTATTTTATAATTGGGATATAAAAATAAAATTGTCGAATAAAAATATAAAAGGGATATTCTGAACCTAAGAAGCTTTTCGAAGTTTTTTTTTGGCAATTTTAGCCTTGAAATCGAGTAAGCATTATGTAACTGCATAATGATGCTATCATTTTTTTGGGGAGATCGTGTGATGAGTAAATTCTCTTTGATATTATCGCTTTAGAACATTAATATGTCTTTTTATGGCAGGGTACTGTATGTGTCAAATGTTTATCCGGTTTCGTTTTTATTTCTTTTGTTGGATGACAAATTGGCTCTGGTCGTACTACAGGA
This sequence comes from Xestoiulus laeticollis, assembly GCA_034698905.1. Lineage (NCBI taxonomy): Eukaryota > Metazoa > Arthropoda > Diplopoda > Julida > Julidae > Xestoiulus > Xestoiulus laeticollis. The sequence continues at coordinate 7,794 of JAQGCC010003593.1, forward strand.
AACAAAATTTATGCCAGTTTCTTGGTGATATATAAAAATCGTATATTTAAAAAAAAAATGTGAAATGCGATAATCGATAATCTTCATATTGGAAAGATCTCAATTGGAGTTGCAGCTCCAGCTGTTGTCTACAACACTGGTTTCTTAGGTTTGCACATTTGTCAGGTTGAAGAAGACAAAGGGTAATTGCGTTGGAACAGTAGCACAATGGACAATTTTATTTTCCTGAAAATTTTTAGCTCTCGGAGCTTTCAAACACAGGTGCCATTCTGGACTTTAGACTGCAATGGAAACTTGGCACCTAGCGCAGAACAAATTTCCATGAGTGGAAATCTATTAGTTGCTGTCATGGAAATGATGCATTATGGCTGCTGGAAAAAATGCATCATTGTCAAAAGAAGGAGCTCATGCACACGCAATGGCTTTTTCCAACAATGGAGAAATTGTCTAATTTTCACGTGATTTATGTTCACAACTGAAGAAAGCCATATTCGACCAGCAACTGGGTTTGGTGTTCTGCAAAGTGTATTTTCTGATAGCTGCAAGCTAATTGTTTTTAGACATACTATTGCTATTTTGGGAACGGATGTTTGGAAAAATGGGCATGATTTGATTGAAATGTATTGTTGATTTGCATTTGTTTCTGACGGATTCCTAGTTATGAATGATGTTTAAAAATGGCAAACAGAGTTACATGTATGAGATGTTGTGAAATATTCACGAAATAGCAAATATGTAGAAATAATTCTTGAGAGATTTGTTTCAGTGTTTTTGAGTTTTCTCAAAAATAAATCGTCCACTATATAGATTTGTAGTAATAAAAAACACCTTTTGATTCTCTTATATCTAACAAGAGAGAGAAAGCTAACAAGAGTTCAAGGCTCAAGTTATATTGTATATGGATATTGGAAATGTGTTTCTTCGATATTCGAAAAGTATTGATAAGATTAGACTTCGAGTGTAATCTCTGTTTATCTTGACTAACATGCATGCTTTTGTTTAACGATACCGAAAGGCTCGATCGTTATTTTAGAAGTTGGACAACGACTGAAAAATAAAAAATGGATGAAATCCTTATGCAGTATGTATGAATGGAAAGCTGATTAAACAGAGCTTTTGGAATTTGCAGTGGTTTATAAATAATGAACATGCCGAGGTTCATTCTTCTCGTTTTGAAATGATCCTGTAAGAAGTTTATTGACAAAAGGAGAACCAGATTTATCAAGGACAATATTAGCGAAACTTAGGATGGAATGGTGTTGTTTTTTTCGTCAACCCCTATATTTATACATTATAAATGCTATACCGATGACATGTTAAGAAATGTTAGTTTTTAACTTTGGAACATTATCCAGCAATTGACCTTAATTGCCAACAATATATTGATATTTTAAAATTGTTTTATAACCTGGAAAAGTCAGAAAAATTGCTTCAAAAGCATGCAAAAGTTTATAATTAAATTTCATCTACCCCTCTTAAATTGAAGGTTGGCAAACATTTGTGCCATACACATTTGCCAACTTAAAATAAATGCAGGGGTTCAACATCTGCACCAACCGAAATACCACAGTGTAAAAAGCGAAGAAAAAGCAGATGAATTGGGTTGAATATCTGCACCAGTAAGGGACGTGTCTGGGCATGCATTGCATATAAATTTTTAACGACTTTTCAAGTGCTGGATGAAAAAATCAATGAAATAGCGAATTCACTTTGTTTTTTTCAACCACTTTGAATTTGTTTTTTGTTTGATACATACATATATGCATGCATGCGCCTTGGGTACTGGCAGCCATATTGATGCACGCAAATCCAATAACTTAAGTCAAAACTGTTTTTTTTGTGCCTTAGGAATGAACATCTTTGCAAACTGGGGAATGTACATAGCTTAGCTGATTCCCTAGAGGATTCCCGGAAAAAAAAGACCCTAGGATACTATTTTGTGCCAATAATATATGTGTCAATAAAACTGCTGTAGATTTTAAGATAAAGCAAAGATTCATTTAATCGTTATGTATACGCTCTGCTCTGTATACATACTGTAGGTCAAATTTCTTGCCGAGTGTAAATTCCTGTCAAAGTTTTGGTTTTCTGCTAACAACCTACCCCCATGCGATAGTATTATTTATACCGGTATCATTTTTCCCTACCAATTTTGGTTGGTTAACCATTTTGGTTGACCACACTGTTTTTTCTCACAGATAAAAACCTCAAAGAACAATAGAAAAAAAAATACTGGTATATATGGAATACTGACTGGGAACATCTGGTCACCACATTAAATTGTAATCTTTATTCTGTAAAACTTGGGAAAGTGACCACTGCATGTGACCACTTTTCATAAAATGGATTTAGAGAAATTCCCATTATAAAAATTCTCTGTAAAGTGACCACCTGACCATTGTGTACAGTGACCAGTGTGTTCTATCTCGTTTGTAATTTTTCCATTGGCAATTTATCTAATAAAGTGACTAGTTTAAGTCTGCAATAAAACTTAAAACCATATAGTACTTTTTAGAAACAACTTTGGATTAAACTTTTTCGTAAGTACAGTTTCTATTTTTTCCTTCTTCAGTCTATGTAGATGCAAAAACGGATTGCATATGCTTTCTCTTTTATACTGTATCGATTTGGGAAAAAAACAGTATTCCACAAAATTTTTGAGCTTTATGCAATCTTTTTTGAACTGCCTCGAAATTTTAAGCACCTAAAAATCGTTGGTACTGATTTTTATCCGGTATTTACTTCAGAAAACCTGCCTCCCTGTGGAATCACTATATTGATAATATGTTACTTTAAAGATAAGAGATAGATTTCAGAACCAATCTTCCACTGGTGGAAGCTTGTTGAATTTACAAAAAAAACAACTACGATTTTGTTTATCGGTTTGGTTGAAAAGTGTTTTACATCACCCCTGAAATATTCAAGTATTTTTGTTTGTTGGTTTGTTTGTTTGGTGATTTTTTACGTTGGTATATTTCTGCACACGAGGGCTAAACAAAGTGTTTTGTTACGGTAACTTTTTCTATGAGAATCGGATCATCGAATCATCAACTTTTTGATGCGCATGCGTAATACTGTTTATCGTACTCTTTAAGATTAAAGAAAACCTGTGCAATCCCTCTATTTTCATTAGTTTAACGTGATACCACAACGTCTTTGAGGAACATAACGACTTTTACAGCCCATAACTTATATAGATGCGCGAGAAGTAATAGTGTGTTTATCGTTTTCGTTAAGAATAAAGGAAACCTGCGCAATCTTTCTATTATACATTATTCGTGCACATTGGTTAACTTTCCAAGAACCTACATGTATCTATGCTCAAAGCGGTTATCCAATGGTTAGTAGGGACTCCAGTAACATTAAACTAACAATCCGTAATTTTTCTAACAAACTAACAAAACCAACAATGTGTAATGTTTGAAACTGTCAGTTCTCCTGTACGACCAAAATAAAGTTGCCTTCCAGAGATTTAACGTCTGTTAACAGCCGGAAATAAAAACGCGAGGATTCAAGCAGCGCCATAAAGCAGGTTCCGGTGACGAATTCCGGGCATGTGTCAGATGGTAGCAAATTCTCCTTTTTTCCATTAAGTCTCCCTATCCGATTTGCCTGTACGATTTCGTCGTGAACACAAGACACTTTGGAGCGATGAAATAGCCGGTAAATTCGCAACATGCCGCCGTTGCACAATGCACATCCCGTCGCCTCTGTAGCTCCCATCAAATCCAATGACCGAAACACAGCCAATTGATGTGAAAATTGCAAATAGCATTCCCCATTTGCTGCTTGTTTTACACCAGGCCCTCGAAGGCCCTTAGAAAATTCAAATGCCGGTGTTTTCATATTGGGACAGGAGGCCTGAATGACCCTCTATCAACTACATCTGTGTTTTTTGGTGAGATTTTTTCATGTGCATTCTTGTGAAAGTGTTATGAAGAAAAAGCGTTGCTGTTTTTCAAGGAGAGATATAAAAAAGGGGCAACATTTGGACCAAATACCACCCTTTTTATACATGTAAGCCAGGTATGATTTGTTAAGTGGTCAATTGCACTTCCTTAGGGCAGAAAACCTGTGAATGTTTCATTTTAGACTTAAAATTCAATAAATTTCTTGTGTCTGAGAGGTCAGTGAAAGAAAAGAAGAAAGGGTCCTGAGAGAGTCGAACACGATTTTAACACAGAACCACATTAGATAAACCTTTAAATAATAATATCTATCGATCTAATCATGATACCAAAATGAAACTTGATACGGGATAATTTTGTGAATTTTTTCAAAATTTTAAAATAGTAACTTTTTGAAATATTAATGAAGAAACCATCTTCATTGCTTGATACTGCAACCTCCTCTCCCCTACAAGATTTTTATTTTTATTTGCCACTACGTGGCGCTACCTACTTGCGCATGCGCTGTTTTGTAATGTAAACCTTGCCCTTTGTAAAGATCTCTTTAGTGCTATACATTACTGCCATCCAACTATGGCTATGTCATAGTCAGAATACATTGCAAATCAAAACATCTTAAATTAAGTGCCCACGAAATAAAGATGCAAAGATGCATATTAATTTCACGACTTTTTTAAACTTAAAATTAGTTGCACTTTGTAATAAGACGCACAGTTAACAATTTCTTAAGATGCATCATAACGTCTTATTTCGTGGTCAGTTTTTAAGATGCTTTCATTTGCAGTGTATGCACAGTTGTATATAAATTGGAATTTTGACTACAGCTCTTTAGTATAGTTTCATATTTTCCACCAATCTAACTACCCCATTTATTGTTAATAGTTACTAAAATCCCTTTGCACTATTTTGAATGGTAACTTGCTTGGCGCTTGCTACATGACCCTATAACCCGAAGAGCGGAACCTGCGAGAAGACCTTGTGTCATGATCGCATTTACTTTTCACTTCAGCCATTTGGTGCCGCTCCATCATATCAATAATCTTCCTACGAATCATATCCGTGTTTCAAAAATCGATTTGGGAGCACCTAGGGGGCACTTGCCAACCCCAAACACGTCTGGAACGGCGGATTTATGAAGTCGGAACATGGGCCTTGCAAATGAAATCTCGACTGATCTGCATATTTTGGCAACCTCGCGCGTTTTTCACGACAAAAAATGCACCAGTTTCGCATTTCCGCATCCCACAAAGCAATTGGATGCACGAGGTTATCAATGTTGCACTCTTGCAGACTGACGTAAAACACAGGGTTTGCAACAAGCGAAGCATGCCCGTGTTTTACGTGCATTTATATTGCTCAGATGCATGGATAGTCAAATGTGGGTTAGATATGTACAATGGTATACAGTGAAACCTGTGAATAGCGCAAACTGCGTGGATCAGCCAGACAGCTAAGGGGCCGTCCATAAATGACGTCATGTTCTAAGGGGGGGGGGTCACACGTTTGTGATGATGTGTGACGAGGGGGAGGGGGTTAAGAAATGTGACATCACATCAAAAAAACAAAATGTGCTTCTTCAAATAGCAAGTTTGATGAAAATATGTTGCAAATTTCAGTTTTCCATTGCTTCCTTTTTAATACATGTTTTCTTCTGCAATATCAGAGTCCAGTGCCACATTATACATTCAGATTACAATGACAATAACCAGTTTTTAAAGGGGAGAGGTCAGAGCTTTGTGACGTCATATTTGAGGGGGAGGGGTCTGTCTTTTTGTGACTAAGTGTGAGATGGGGGTTCAAAAGCTGCCAAAATCGCGTGACGCCATTTATGGACAGCCCCTTAGCGTCTTCATACTCGCTCAAACTATAGTTTTATAGCAAATTACGCCGTGTTGAACTGATGTTAAGGCATAAAAATGTTTTGGGAAATATTACACATTGTCGTTTGGGGGTGATGGGGAATTCAAAAAGAACATTCGTATTTTCCAGGAAATAGCCCAAAAAGTTTCTCGAAGGCCTTGTTAATTTACAGGAGTTTTGAATAAAGTGAACACCATGTGTGTGGCGATGAATGGAATATTAAATTCTTCCTGACGGGATACCAGACCCTTGCTCGTATAAATGAACTTGGAAATGGCATAATTGAAATTAATCTACGAACATTCCACGCGGGAGCTTCGTTATGAAAAGAAATGTTTCTTGCCACTGTCGATTACCGTCACCCCGGCACAGAAGGCTGTCACATTTAGCCAAAATGTTTGCCGAATGTTGCTCAGTCATGATCCGTCTTTTCTATTTGCCCAAGTTAACATCCGCGGGGAAATGAGCCTCCCCATGGATATTACCGCCAGAATGGAACCAAAAGGTTTGGATTTTTCTCCAAGAATCCCCCTCGCCTTTGCCCAGATGGCGTCATAAGTTAATCTACAGGATCGATGCCTATTTCTACAAGGGCTTTGGGAGCCATTTTATAAATGAAAATCTGCTGCAACGCGGATAATCCGAGTTAATTGGAAGTTGATTGATTGCCTTATAGACTGGAAACTGGTTTGATGCATTGAGAAACGAACCACCTGCGTCAGATATCACGACCAATCGGAATACTGCCCAAGTTGGAATAAATAAACGTGGACCATAGATCCACATTACAATGAAACCTGTGAATAGCGCACCCTATTGGGACCGAACCAGGATGTTTGCTACTTGAGTGATGTGCTATATGAAGATTCAGCTAAAGTGATGACCATAATGAATCAGACATTATTATCCTAATGAAGATGCACAAATATACAGTATATGTTGCAGTTTTAAATGTTTTCAAGCATGCCTATATATCAAACTACAATTGTACATGTAGATGTACCAGCTGCAATGTTTTATCCAATACCACCTGCATTGGCTTGCTAATACCTAGAGTGGGGGCATTTTTGGTCGTATGCACATGTCGTATCTCAGAAATAGTCGATTATTCCAAGTAACCTCATCGGGTTTATTTAAGGAAAGGCATATAGCTATCCAATAGAGGAATATATAAATGGAGTTTAGATTTTCTAACCCCAACTGTCAGGCTCCCTAACCAGGATAACATCTTACAGTCTCGCTAGATTCTTTGAATTCATTTGGGACAGAGTACCATCCAGCTCAAGGCATTGAAACTGATTTCGTTTTTTTTTTTTTTTTTTTTTTTGCATTACGAACCACTTGGAAATAGAGAAAATTGCGTTTCTTCATTTTTGCTATCGCTAGCTGGCACTTAACAACTCCCAGGAATTCTCATGCTCGTCACTGGTATGCCATTG
>JAQGCC010003594.1:0-14998 GCA_034698905.1 Xestoiulus laeticollis
TTGAAAAGCAATTGCCGCTAGGTTCGTCACAACCATGACCCATTTAATCGTAACTGATTTTGCCGCTAGGTTCGTTAACAACCATGGCCCATTCAATCATTCCTACGCTTTATCGTTATTCCCTTCTCTCTTCTCCTTATTACCACTACCCTCGATCATCCATCCATTGTTTTTTTTTTTTCCCCTCTCACCTAACTACTTATATATTTTATTAAAGTCAATCAACACAAGTTTCAAATAAAGGCATGGTTGATATTTTATTTTTCAAAGTACAACTTGCAAAGTAGAGCAAAATTCGAAAATTGTCAGCCAAATCCTGTGGTCATTCCATTTTGATAGGTGCAACCTGTAAAATAATTACGCGACTTTAGAAGGATTTTAGAACGGCAAATTTTTAGGTCATTTCGGACACATTTTTGAGGGTTTTTTTTGGCAATTTTATACGACTTTGTGAACAATTTTTAGGACTTTTTGTGAAAACATAAACAGCACTGATTTTTCACAATTTTTTAGACAACATATTGCACGGCATTGGAACAATTTCTTTGAAATAAGATTCACAACAACAGCAAATTAAAACAAAAAATTAAGGGGGAACTAAACACCCGCTTTCCTATGGGGAAATCTGTTGGCGAGCCCAGCACCTTTAATGATTAACATTTTGAAGAAAAAAAAGTTTGTAATAAATCTGTGCTTATATAACTAGGGCACAGAGATGCATGTTTTTTTAAAAGACAATGAATTATTTTTAAATTAAATAAATAAGAAAAAAAAATTGAATTTGGCGGACATTTCGGTGGCCAAGTCTTTGCTGCCACCTGCAAATTGTAGTCGCTTTTTTTCCACAAATTTCAATTTTTCGACGAGGCCAGCAAATTAATTATACCAGTTATGGTTTGTATTTTAATTTTAAAACATGAATAATTTATCCAACTAGGGCAGATACATTTTTATTAATGCCTCATTATTATTAAGTAATAGTTGCATATGCAGATAGCTACACCAGGTGGCAGCAAAGACCAAGCAATACACCCGCGAAATTTAATATTAAAGGGGGTGTTTAGTTCCCCCTTAAGCGACTTTGATGTTTATAGCAAATAAAATTAATAAATGTAGGCCTAGTGTATTTACGAAATACATGTCCAGGGTTTATAGACATATAATAATGGCCATTTTTTTAAAATTGGAAATTCATGTTCAGAAGTGTCTGTCTGTTTAAACTCAGAAATACAAGCTATAGAATCGATTTATATTTATTTATTAAATGTTTTGATTGATATAGAATCAATTTATATTTATTTATTAAATGTTTTGATTAAAAAAAACCGTACAGGTAATTCAGGTAAATTTGCTGCAAATTAAGGGGAAATTTAAAACTTATGGTTCATGTACTTCTAAATTTAAAAATTACTTACAAATGTGTAATGTTCGTTTGTTTACTAACATTAAACACATAACAAATAAGCAATGGATCATTTACATAATGTACATGTAACTAAAGTCATTATTAGTAGGCCTTACATGTACATAAAAAATGTCGGATTACTGAGTGTGTCCGGTTTAATAGAGCTACCAGCACGTTTATATCGGGACAAACGACATTTTTTTAATATTTCGATTTTGTTTAAATAAATCAAGCTTACCTTATTCGATGTATACGGAACCGCACATTTAACCTTCACATTCCTAAAAATAAAAAACATAATGTCTCAAAATTAATGGCCACATTTACAGGAACTCTCCCCAACTAGTTTTTTAAATCGAATACGAAAATAAATAGTCGGTCTCACCTTTATCTCCAAATGAAATATGCACTTATAATTATGCAAATACATGCATGTGACCTTATGGACTCAAATGTCCAAAAGGTCACAACAATGTACCCTAGCTACATGTAGCAAGGTATCATTTATTGGGATGCTCACAGAGTAGCCAGGTAGTTGAAACTAAAATCCAAATAACTAATTCGTGATACATTACTTTAACCAGATTTAGATTCATGTAAGTACCTAAACAAGTTCTGAAATTTGCGGGTGAAAATTTAAAAACATTACAAATATGCCTGACAATTTAATGTCTCGGTTAAACCCGGCTTTATCCAAGTCTACTACAGATGCTGAAATTATGCTCCACCTATATCCAGGACCGTTGTTCGTGTTTATTTTCTTCGTCTTGGATCCGGTAACGTTGAAAACTGACTTTTGTGCTACGAAAATCGTCTATAAAAGAAGTATTAATGGCTCTGCAAATCCATCCTTAAAAATACGGCAACATACAGACTCTGGTACATAAAACTACACCACATCAGCATTTTGTTTTAGGATTTTATCTCTGAAAACATCCATTGATCTCTTGTCACAAAACTGTCAAACAAAATAAGAAAGCCAACAGTTAGTTAACGAGTTTAGAAAGAGAGAGAAACAAAAAAAGCACTTATAATGTATATTCTACTTAATAATCCTCATTATTTCTACACAGGTTAATTCTATTTACCATTCATTAACAACGATTTTTTTCAAGTTTCCTTAATCGGGAGTAAAATACTGCCAGTTACTTGTATTTTTTTTACAACTTTTATAATATATGTACAGCAGCGTGAACTCAATTCACTCGTATTTGTATTTTTTTATGCAAATTGGTCAGCAGCAACGCATTGAACAGGGAGGAGGAGGCGGCGGCGGCGGCGGCATGTGGTTTAAGTACGAGCTCGTACGTTCGGATTCCCGATAATATCCGCTGCGGCAAAAGTTACGATTATTTGGACGACGATCACGATAATTTCGGTTCGACAGCGTATCTCTTCGACCTTTCGGTAACTTTACGATTACGAACGTAACATTCTATGAGTATTAAACTGGCGGAAGGCAAAGCCGTTGTCGAGCATGATGGAAGCTGGAATGCTAATGTGGGATGCTAATGATTTCCCTACTCTACGTATGCAATGCACACTTATAGTCTAGTCCCTATTTTAAATCATCGGCATACATGTACGTCGCTGATTTTGTGTGTGTGTAATGTTAAGATTCTAAAATGCGCTGAGAAGGCATCCATTAGCCCCCAGGCCACACTAGGCTGTTTCCGCGCGTTTGGCTAGCCTTAAACAGGGCATCGAATTCTTTTTTAATTAAGTCTTTTTTAATCGAATTTAATTTAAATTTTAGAATTATGAAATTTGCACATCAATATCTCGTCCCACAATTCTTTATTAATTAAAAGCCTTGTTTGAGGCTAGCCAAACGCGCGTTTTCAGCCTAGTGTGACCTGGGGCTTAATCATTTCGAACGCTGCTTTCCCAGCATCCCAAGAATTATAAAATTCTACAAAAAGACAGGTGTAGTTTCGGTCGGTGCATCATGCATCTCGTAAGTCGCGTATTACCGTTAATATAACTTAAAAGCTGGAATTAACTAGTCGCGTTTAACTTAAAAGCAGGAATTAACTAGTAAAGCTGTTGCATTGCCGAAATGCGGGCTTATGGGAGATCACGACCCCTAATGAGTGATAGCGTGGACTGGATTCCCGTAAGAAATTATTTTTAGAATCCGGTCCAGGCGATCGGCCTCATGAACGATAACATTTTTGACAAAATGCGCTGTAAATAATAGTTAAACACATTTTACTAAATAAAAGAACAAGGAATTCTTGTGTGATTTCTGCGTACGGGGTGAGGGGGAAAATGGAATTCCTCGGATTCCTAACTAGTTCTATCCGCTTTCTTGTTGACCGTTTGCTTTCATGCAAAATCTGTGAACCCGTTATTCAAAATCGCCCTTTCGGCTATTGTTTTAGCGTACGCGTAACCTGCCTGGTTTGGGACGGAATCGAGAATGATGCTAGTTATTTATTATTCCACAACGTTTCGGGCTTCCGAGGCATCCGTACGAACGAACAACCACGGATCGAGGGCAATTTGCGCAAGCGTTATTGTTCTGCTTCGATTATGCTCAAAAACATCATCGTAAAATTATAAATCCTGTTTTTGCGGCGAGGAATTATGCGCGCGAGACCCAATGCCGATCCCCCAAGTTTTACTTATGAGGTGCTACCCGACATTACCGAGAATGAAATTAAGCATTATCACTGCGTACTTTTATAATACCTATTGTGCCGATCCGGGTTTTAGAACCTCGCGAAAAACAAATGGGATCTGCATCTGGTCTCGTCTATTACAGCACGCGAATCGATTTCAGGATTTCATTTCGAAGCTTGTCCAGCGGGAATCTGCGAACGAATTTCCGCGGCTGGTATCGTGGTTGCAGAACTTCGGAATCGGCTGCTTTGGGCTAAGGCTAGGATACAAGTTGATAGCAAAAAGGACACACGATTCTCGAGCTAGATAATGATGATAATAACTGCAACAACGTAGTAATTATTTCTCCGGCTAATGACAACGTTAGTTTTTTTTATGTTTTGTGATATGGCAACCTGCGAGCACCTCGTTACGGACTGGACGCGCTGACGGACCTGCCGGATAGGCGTTTTTTGGACCGCTCGCAACCCGCTAATGGAAGCATAACTAGGATGTGGGAAACGTTACTGGCGAGCACCATCCCGATGCCAGTACCGACAATGCTAAAACACGAAGCAACATCAAATGGCATTTATGCAAAAACTTAAAAATTTCAATTTAAATCCATGCTTCAGCCCCATTTTGTATTACGTTCATTAAAAACAACGAAAAATACAATGACGGGTAATTATGACAGAATTATGACTGTGATTGTAATTCTCAACATTATCGATAGGCCACACAATGCTACAGGGCTTAAAGATCTGCTGCTGGATGAATTTACGAAATCCGCGATTAAATAAAATTCCAACAAGGACAATTTTCAAGTGAACCCTAAGTCCTGTTCTCTCTAAGCCACTAAAGCCGTGACGCTGCTATATACAGCTTTCATCAGTGTCTCATATAAAAAAAAAATGATATGCGACAACAATGTGCTGCTTTTAAACTACAAAATCAACTCATCACACTTTTAATAATTATTAACTCGGAATAATAGGTACTCTCACGGTGGGGAAACTTAGCCGTGCTTTAATAAATTTGTGCTTAATTAACGGTAGCTTGAGTGGGATGGAATAGGCAGACGTGTTGTGTCGGGCTAAAACTGGAAAATTGCTCATCTTTCCCTCCGTCACAGACAAACTTAGCCGAATTTGGCTAAAAATGCGGTAAGTTTCGCATTGTGAGCACATCTAATAGGGTTCCTCACGAATGTAATCTTACGTCTTATTTATCCACATTCGGCTAGGTTGGTAAATACGGAGGCTGGTAAGAGCCAATTTCCTGTTTGACCAACATAGCACAACATATCACAAGCTCGGCAGTCCACTCGTCTCCGTCAATTAAGCAAAAAACCTATCTTATCGTGGATGAGATTAATACATTAACATGAGCTCTTCCTAGGGAGCTATGACAGAATTGGCAAACATAACGTAAATATGCCACATAAACACGACATTTTAACCGCATTGAGTGAACAGATAAGTGTCGTGTGACAGATGTTATGCCATTTTAAAACTCGTCAATGTCGCGACATTTCTGGCTTCGTGAGAACGAGACTTTAAGGAAATTTTGTATTTGATTCAATTCATCGGGTACCCCAATTTTTAAAGAAAATAATTTTTTCGAAGCAAGTTGAAAACCGTACACCCTTTTTTTGGATATTTCAATTTGAATTTTCGTTTATTTTGGAAAAACGGGGGGGAAAAGATAACCTAGAAAACTAGGAAAACCAGAATAATAAATTTTAAAAACATGGGAAATTGAAAAAAAAATATTTCCAAACATTTTCATCCATCAGACTATTTTGAAACCTTTAACATCGCAGATGCAGACCTTGATAACTTGACTTTTACGAGCTACGAACGTTGCACCGAAATTTCCTCCAAATTGAATACGTTTAGGGGGCGAGCCTACGCTTTTATTTTGGCGACCAAGATCGAATTTTTGATGCCAGTTGCTTTACTTGCGTATCTCCAAGTTTTAAGCGATTGGTTAGCCGTTCGATTCTCAACAACATTTTTCCAATGACTCCGCATTCTAATTGTAAACTTGGAATGCTGGCATCGGGGCATGCGGGTAGGGGGAGGGGAAGTGCTCTGCGGAACATCCAGACCGAACCTGGATTTTCGCGCCCAAAATTCGATGTAAAACTCGCTTTGTCAGGAACGTGCCGAGCGTGACATGGATCCTGGAATGGGACGGACCATTTCTCGACAACAAAAAAGTGAAATAAATTAGGTGCGGATGCCGAATCGTTTTCCCTCCCGGGATATCCCATTTCGTGGGCGAGGCCTCCTCGTCCGAAAATGCCCTTACTGGTGTTACATGTGGACCTCGAAGGCCTTGACGGAATTCTGGGCAAACGGGTTCGTGCTGGGCTGGCTGCGAGCGGCAAGGGCCGCCCACTCGGCGTCAAAGGGGTCGCGTACGGCGTTACTCACAGGTGGGGGAACAGATCCCGAGCTGTTGCCATTGACGGACGACCAGTTGACAGACTGCGACGAGGAGGGATGACCGGGCTGAGGCGCTGCGGAGGAGTCGAACATTGTTCTGGGCAACGCCGGGTGGGCACGAGGCTGCTCGGCGGCACCCATGGACTGACTCCTCAGGTGTGCGATGTGTGGCGCGCGGCGGGGTGGTGCCAAGACTATCGGATGAGCAGCAGGAAGCGACGTGGGGGCGGCCGGCGGCGGCGCAGAAGAGAGCCTACTGCCGAACTCATTGCCGGTGAGGTCGAGAGGGTTGGAAGCAGACTTGGAGACGAAAGTCGAAGTGTCGACGGAGGGCATAACACCTTCCGCGGTGGTAGCGGTCACGTTGCTGGCCAGCCAGACTTCGGCGCGGCTCTGGTCGTGACTTCCACGACCCGCTCCCGCCCAAGGGTTGATCTCCGTCCCTCCGTTCCTGAAGGCTGTAAAAACGGGGTCATAAGTAGTTCAGTTCACTTGGTCGGAAATGTTTGACAACGTCCAAGACCTAGTTTAGTTGCAAGAGTTCCCACATACAGGGTTCCCACATTTTTTTGAGAATGAAATTACCTGACTTTCCAGGTTTTTCCAGGTCATTTGTAAATTTTTCCATGACTAAAAAATTAACACAACTTTTTTTTACTTAGTAAAGTATTTATTTATTCTTAAGGAAATGGATAAAAAAATTGAAACATAAATATTTGAAACTAGTAAAAAGATAAATAGGCCTAAAGTAAAACATGGCAGTACAAACTAGTGCATTAAAAGTATGTTATCATTCATAAATTCTCTTTGTGTACAGTGACCACCTTTTATACATTGACCGACTTGCCCATTTTTAGGGTGTAAACTAACAGGTTTTACAGAATTTTTAAAATAATTTGTTATTTAATGTTCTTCAATCATAACTTAACAAGTATACAGCATAATTTTCCCAACATTCTTTTGGTCAGAAAAATTCCAGGACAAATTTGAAAAATTCCCTGACTTTTCCAGGTTTTTTCATAACCATTTTAAATTCCCTGACATTCCAGGTTGTGGGAACCCTGTTGTATATATAGTTTGAAAATTAAAAAGGGATATATGGTAGCTAAACTTTTAATTCCCAAACCTAATTTCTTTTAATCAATAGAAAATCGCTTTTGATAGAAAATATCTTAGCGGGTAGACGAATTAGCAGAGTTTCGAGAGTGAAAGGTAGTTACGATAAAAACTCACACTGGGATGACAGCGGGACTCGCTGAGGTATAGCCGTAGTTATTGTTGGTGGAGCCGATGAGGGCGTGGGGCCAAACGGCTGCGAGAAGGGATCCTCCGTGTTGGACAGCAGTGTTAGTCCGTGGGCGAGCTGTTGGCACATGGCACTGATAGTATCGGACGGTTGACGATCGCCCACTGGAGAACTCTCTGGAATCGGACTCACTGTGGTGCAAAGAAAACAACTCACTTTAGATCGAACTCAGAACTGCTGTCTAAAGTGTCTTTATGTCAAACACGATCAATAGAGACCAAGACAAAGGAAAACGTGAGTGAGGAGGCGTGATTTCGCCGCAAGATTTGGATGGCTCATCAGCCGAAAAAATGAACAGCAAAATAAAAACTGCAGTTGTGACAGCATGTGACAAAAACACGTCAAATAACGTTCATTATGCCATATTGTTTGCACACTTTATCATATGTGCGTATTAAGGACAGCAAGAAAAAACATGAAAATTGGACTTGTTTTAACTGCTCGGTAGAATTAAAAAGCATAAAAATGTACACGTTTCATCTCATTTACTGTCACGAGAAATTGTTGCAAAATTCCCCTCCGAAGATAAAAAAAAATGACAGCGGACGAATGTTGTATTGGTATCACATTTTCAATTTGAACGTAATCAAGGCATCACTACAGGTTCGGTTTTACAAGCACGTTTAATGCCCAACGTTCATGTCTATTTTCTTAATCTAGAAGGACAGTATGCGTGCAGAACCCGTGCGTATTCGGCAAACAAAACAAACAAGAAGTTATTTATAAAAGTGCCAGACTGCGAGTCAGTTCCGATATTAAACGGGTTAAACATCTCGGACCAATTCGAACATGCTTTTTTACTACAGGGGAATCCGCTTAATGGAATCATCCGTTTATTGTAATCGGAATCGCCAAGTCCCAGACACTCCAATACAAATAAATTAAAAAATTACCGCTTATTGAGATAAAAAATCTTAACGCTATTGTAGAGTAACGACGCATGCGTGGCATGACGTCAATAGCGTTAACAGTATGCTAAAATACAGTGCTGTCTTTAAGCATACATGAATATTTCAGCACAATCCATTTAAATTTGTTATTCGCGTATTAGAATCGCTCTGGGCATTGGACGTAATCCCATTAAGCGGAGTCCACAGTATAATCAAGTTATTATTAATAGTGGTTATTTTACTATCGCCACGACTATAAATTTACGTGCAGAACGGGGCAAGGGGATAGGAAAAATTAGTCTAGCGCCGCAGTATTCAAACTGAGTTTGGTGGAACCGTGGGGTTCCGTGGGCTCAATTTTAGAACTAGGGTTCCAAAAAAACTAAAATTTAAAGTTTAGGGTTCCGCCCTGGTTAGAAGTTTGAAGACCGCTGGCCTTTAGAAAAGTGGCAGCCAGTTATAAGATGGACAATGGTGGAAAGTGTTGGAAACAAGCGCTGTCGGGATCCGGATGTCAGTGCCACTGGAGTAGTCTGCACTCTGCAGTGCGAGGAAAGGATGCGGGGCAACATATACAAGAGATAATGAGAAAAAGAGGGTGCAGGACTCACTGTTGACGGCGTTGGGCAGAGAATGAAGTCGCGTCCGAGGGACATGAGGAGAATGTTCTGGGCTGACTGCAAAGGATGGAAGGTTTCGGGGAGGAAGGGAGAAAAAAAAATTAAAATAAAAGCAGTGTCGTCGAGGGTTGGTTTTGCACGCACAGTTTGGCCTATTTTTTGTTCGTTTCACATCCTCTGGGAGTAAATAATGCAGCCCTTTGTTTCGGAACTGAAGTATGTTAACATAGGCTAAGCCACCATACCTGGACTGCTGGGTTTGCTGAATTCCGAAGATTCCAGGGACATGGATCTCTGCTGCCTCTCCAGATTCGAAGGGAGATCGGTGATACGCAGCGATAGCTGACGCTTGAAAGGTGACGTCTGATTCAGCTGATTAAATCCTCGGAATGATCCCTGCCTCTGGAGCATCATGGGGGTGGCATGAGGCCTCTCGATTGCAAATGGATTATGCACGGGCTTCGGCGCATTTTGAGAATCTGTTCCGGAATAACGAGGCATTAAAAACCACGGAGACCTGCTGCGAATCGCCGGCAGAAGAACATACCTGTTCCAGAGACGGGCTGCGTGGTGATTTCCAGAGATTCTTGTTGCGGGAGTTGTTGTGCTGGCTGCTGCGGCTGTTGTGGTTGTTGCTGCTGTTGCATGCGTTCCGTCAACGTTGTCTGCCTAAACGATCCCATCCTGGTGAACGTGCTATTGTTGGGGTCGAATGTCATTGTGACGCCGCACTCCTTGTCTCGTTTCTGCTTTCTCTCCAGGCAGGCGGCAAACGCGCAGCCGACGGCGTGACTAAGTCTCTCGCCCTAGTGAAAAAAACAAGAAAGCAAAGTTGTAACCGCAAGACAGCAAGCGTGGTCCTCGTTCGAGCCCTAGGAAATGTCCTCACCGAATCCTTGACGGCGAGGAATCCGTGACACATCCACCTTCGCGTCGTTCCATCCCTGCATATGTAAGAGAATCCCTTCTCGTGGTTTCGGTCCGGGGCGCAGAAGGACACCTTCTCGATGGTTTGGTCAACGATGAGGCCCTGTAATGGAAAAACAACACCCCGATAAAGAGAAAAATTCTCCGGGAAGATTAGCAACATGGTCAGCCAAATAACTACCGTACATACTCAAATAAATACCCAGGGATTTAATTGAAAGTAAGGAACATTGACTGGGGGTTTATTAATTTGTATTCCCTCAAAGTATCACTAAATTAAAGACGACAAAAACTTACCAGAAACAAGCGTCTACTGTAGCGGCCTTTTTACTGGTCAGATATTTCAATAATAAGTGGAATCCCCTATACGCCGCGCAAAGCTATCAGAAAATGTGAGGCGTGAGCACATAGGGAATTCCCCTAACATCCGGGTTTTTAACCGAGACCAGGGGTTTATCATAAATTATGCTCGTGAACAAAGAAAATATAAGGCGCGAGCACATAGGGAATTCCCCTAAAACCCGGGTTTATTCGAGACCGGGGGTTCAATAGAAATTACGCCCGTGAACGACCTGGGGTTAATTCGAGACCTGGGTTTAATCGACTATTTATGGTATATCGTATATACATCGATTAAAAGTAAACCTGCCGAATTTTTTTAAACAATAATTTTTTTTAATTTAATTAAAATAAACTGAACTCTGCACTAAGGTGCATAATTTCACAAGTGTGAAAAAAAATTATGATAGAAGAGGAACATTAGGTACTTTGATGCTCGTTACAGTTGGATATAACACTGGAATCCTATGATAAACAAACCCACCTTGGTGTCATCATCCACTACTCTCAGCCCATCGCCCGTCACATACAGGACTCCTTTGAGGGATCTTCTCCTCGAATTCTGAAAAATATTTACATCGGATCGTTAAAAACAATCCAAGAGATGAGAAAGTCTCGAGGTAAAGAAACAGAGAAGAATATCAGGCAGAGCTGCAACTTACTCGGAGCATTTTGAGGGCCTCCTCGCACACCTGCATCCCCCTGGACTCGAACACTTCCACACATCCCAGATACTGAAATGAAAATAAAAAGCATTCGTTATGTTCGGTTTTCTCGAGATGGCTTAAAAGCTTGGTTGGCACCTTTGAGACGTTAGCAAAGAGCAAGAGTCTCTCGACGGGGAAATTTAGGAGCCACTCCGAAAGCTTAAAAGCGAAGTTTGCTTCGGAGGCTGGAGAAAAACGCTTCACGCTTTCCAGGAAACGAAATTTACACGTTTTCTTTACCGAGGGTGCAAGCGATGCGTAACCGCTCGCAAGCCGTCATGATACCCTGCCGATAATGAAATTATCACACGGGCATTCTGGTCGAGTTTTGTTCGGTGATCTGCAAGTTCATCCCCCTAATAGCGAATACGGAAATACGAGAATATCACAATGTCGTCGAGCGATTATTGGTCATCGCATATGATCCGAAACCCTTCGATCCGATACACGCAATTTTTGTAGGACTTTTGATGTTGAATTTAGATAAAAACATATTGAAAAAGGCATCGATAATGAATTTTACGCGCAAAACGACCAATAATAGAGAATGACATGCCGTAGGAGAAATTCTTAGAAAACTAGTCCACCGAGAGCAACCTGACTGGCACATTTTCCGCAGTTTTTCGAGATGTGATAATGAGTCGCTATATAATTTTTTTTTTTTAATCTAGGCTATGAATGATAACTTTAATGTTTTGTCAAGATATCCCGTTTTCGGACGGAGTAACACCAATTCTAAAGAGAAAACAAGTCAGTGATTTCTGTCGTTTGCAGTTTCTTTCAGTAAAAAACTAGGTCACTAACTATAAATTTATCAAAAATGAAGAAATGCTAATACGGAACGACACGATGGTGGATGTAAATTTCGTCAAGATATCTCGGTTTTGCATAAAGAGAAAACTCAAGTAACTGTAAGTTTAAAAAAATGGGAAGGTGTGTTCCCTCCCAATACTAGTTAGGAGTAGATCTTTTCACTAAAGCCGGCCACACACGAGGCAACTTATTGCCTGCAATAAATTCCAGAAATAAATTTTCTAATAATTTTCTCGTGTGTGTCGAATTTGAAATTTATTTACTCGAAATAGAAACTTTTTTCTTAAATGTAATAATATTCTATTCAAGAAATTTATTTCAGTTTCCTGACCAATCACGAATCAGGAAAATGTCACGTGCACACAGCACGTTTTTATTCAAATTATTTTTTCAAAATAATAAGAATAGAAACCAATTTCCCTGTTATTTTGCATATTCAGTGTTGTCGCGATCGGGATATTTGGTGAGTAAATATAGGGAATTTCGAAATTTGTTGCCTGCACTTGCTTCACGTGTGTGGCACAAACAGAAATTTATTGCCCAGAAATAAATTTTTAAAAGATTTCTGAAATTTATTTCAGGCAATAAATTGCCTCCTGTGTGGCCGGCTTAAGGTGGATTATCGTGATACTAGCTCATAATTAACAAGGACACGTGAAATGTTCATACATGCGAGCAAATTGACGCTTGATCTGCATTTCAACGCCTTGCCGAACATTTAGCAAATCCATGCCTACAATAACATTTATTCGCGATATGCGAGGCAGATAAAAAGGAAAACAACACTTTTGCACCACCTTTTTCACCTTGCACCTTATAAACGTTATTTGTCTTTGAAAGCTAGCCCCAAATTGATTAGATTGCGAAAGTAGGAATTTACTAAAATCGAACTACATTATATGCAAGTAAAACTAACTAAGTTAACATTTAAAAGTTTAATAGCTGATCCTGTTTCTAGCGCCACGCTTGACGCTGCAGCAAAAAATCGGATTTGACCGAATTGCCGAGTCTTGGGGTAAAATCGACCTATGCGACGAGATCTAAAGTCAAATTTTAAAGAAATGCAAAAACTTTTCCCCTAAAATGCTTAGCTCCTCACGTACGAGGGGATTCCGATAATAGAGAGATTAAGCAGTCTTGCGTTCAACGCGAACGTAAACGGCAGTTTCGTATTGCACATAGGCCTGGCTGTCAAATAGTTTACTTTTACATTCGCGTGGTACGCAAACCTAGTCTGATTTGCGTTCACGTGAGCGTGAACGTGAGAAAAATACATTGAAAATCTCAGTGCTGTCAGATAACTTGTCCAGCAGCCGTACCCTGAAGGGTTACATTGGAATAAATATCTCATCAACTTTACAAAAATTATGTCGATAAATAAACAAACATGTAGTTTTTTGTTGAATGTCTTAAATTTTTTCTTTAATTATAAATATTAGTGTCATTTAGGCTTGTACCTTCAATATCTGACTTCCCCCTTGGAATGCAGTTTTAATATATTTTGAAACCTAAGAGTAAATAGGTTCGTTCTTTGTAATGGAATAAAGATTTTAGTGCCGAGTTTCTCGTCAGCATTTTTAAATGATCGAATGGGAATGATTGCACTGCTTTCCGGCTGCTCTTTTGCAGAGCCAATTTGCGTCACTCGAGGGGGTCATATCTCGCTCGAAAACGAAACATCGTGTACGTAGTCGATAACGTTACGCTATTCCGTTCCCTGCCGGCGAGCGTTTACTTACTACCGCTAGGTGTGGTCACGCAGTGTATTAAATCCAAGGCTAACCTACGAATAGGCAACATTAATTCAATTTCCGTATATTCCAAATTCTCACCTTGACCGGAAAACTGCAGGTTCCATCCCTAACCCCGGCTTCGTCCGCTTGCCACTGGTGGGGCTTGCTGCACTCTGGGACGTGGTCTTTCTTTTTGCGAAAACTTTCCCGGAGACTCCGTCTCAGACGATCCATTCGCAAGAACTGGAAAATGAAAAGACGATAGCTGTTACTTTACCGAAACGCTACGTATTGGGAACACCGGCTTTTCGGGAAGGAAATAGGAAACGGATTTGGTGCGTTTACTTATAATTCTACTTTTGCTTTCAGTTCCTACAAATCTTCCTGTATTTTTTTTCGTTAGAAATTCGTGTAATTTCAATGATACCTCAACTTTTTAGGATAATGGACGCAGGCAGTCTTCACAAGTGAAAAAAAAATGGCACCAGAAAGAAATGTTAATACAAAATATGATGAACTGTTTAAGATAAACATAATTGAGAATGATCAATTCTTAGAAAAATTATTACCAGAAGGACGCTTTCTTAGAAGATGATTAACCAAAAGGATTAATTCTTAAAAGATTATTAGAAAAGGATGTATTCTTTAATAGAAGATTATTACCAGAAGGATTTTTACAAGATTTTTAGCGAAAACATGGATTCTTATAAGATTTTTTATCAAAAGGATGAATTCTTAGACGCTTATTACCAGAAGGATGTATTCTTAAAAGATTATTACCAGAAGGATGCATTCTTAGACGATTATTACCACAAGGATACATTTTTAGAAGATGAGTACCACAAGGATGCATTCTTAGAAGATGAATACCGCAAGGATGCATTCTTAGAAGATGATTACCACAAGGATGCATTCTTAGAATATTTTTACAAGTTGATGAATTCTATGAAGATGGTTAGCCACAAGGATGAATCCTTAGAAGATGAGTACCACAAGGATGCATTCTTAGAAGATGAGTACCACAAGGATGCATTCTTAGAAGATGAGTACCACAAGGATGCATTCTTAGAATATTTTTACAAGTTGATGAATTCTATGAATATGGATAGCCACAAGGATGAATTCTTAGAAGATGAGTACCACAAGGATGCATTCTTAGAAGATGAGTACCACAAGGATGCATTCTTAGAAGATGAGTACC
>JAQGCC010003595.1:0-14994 GCA_034698905.1 Xestoiulus laeticollis
TGCTAGCATAGAGTATGCAAGTACAGGGTGTCAACATGACATCGAACTGGAGGTAATATTTGAGTTGTTAACTTTTAAAAATCTGTTTGCACTGTTGCTAAAAATTAAATATCATCGCATATTTAGAAAATACAACAAGATAAAACTATTCAAAACGCCTGCTTTTGAAATTGTTTCCATATTTCTGGAAAAATTTAGAATCATTTGTAACACCTGATAAACTAACAGGGATGCTCAAGTTGATCATCGTACATCTGAGATTTCGTATTATTTCGTAAAAGGTAATCACAAAACCAGTAGCTCAGAAACGTATGTAATCACGTTTCACAAAACAGCCACCAGATTGACCCATGGCTCGCATACACGGTGGTAAAGCACGAGCCATGGCCTGTGTTACAGCTAATATTGTAAACTTTGACCATATTTTAAAATAATAATTTTCTTTATTTTATTGTTAAGTAAAAATGTGCAAAAAATCACTCGATTTTGTTCTGCCAAATTGAAATAGGCTCGCATTGTTTTGTACTCACAATGTATATACAGTACAAGAAGGCCTAGGATTCTATATTGCAGACACCCTGTATCTAATAACAGGAAACGTCTGCTGATAGCAATTTTCTAAGTAGGCAGACGGTCCCATTTTATAATCTCCCGTATAATTATTGAATTAAATAAGTTCAGTGCACTATAGTAGCATATAGATGGCGCTTTCATCAACATGTCATAAGCCAGCATATAATAACCACAACCGCACAGACACACATAACCCACGATCCAGATCATCGATTAACTATCCATTAACCTTAATGGAGGAATTTTAGATCATGCTTAACAAGACAAGCTGAAAACGCCATGGGAAAAGCCATAAAAAAAGCTGAAATTGCGAAGCAGCAAGGTCGGTGTGAATGGCGAACAATTTCATAATAAACCTAATAAAAGTGTCATAATAGTCTCGACCCAGTTTTCAAATACCTTTCAAAAAGCATCAAATATTTGTCGACTTTATGTTGATGTAACGAGAGGCTCTCGCTGTGATCATGTTAATTACTATTCACTCTGTTTTTTATGACATTGGTGCCTTTGATAAAAGCGTATCAAGCGCAAAAACATGACATAAGGGCCAAATGATTGGGGCATGCACTTCATTTACTTTTGCGTATAACGAACGTGAAAAGCATAATCACTGTTGGTCAAATATTGCATGCTCTTCATGAATCCACTAAAACTGTTAATTGATGTCATCGTACAGATGAGTGCTTTCAGCCATCTGAGAGAACCAAAGAGCAAGAGTTGTTTATAGAGACTTTTCCAGGGTGTCCAGTAAGCTTGATAAAGTCGGTTATTTAGTTGAAGAAATTGAAAAAAAGTCTGGAATTCTTTTTGAAATTTCATGTCAAACATCAGCTAGCTAATTAAATGCTAGAACTTGTGGTCCAGTGATACATGTCCAATAGAAGGATTGAGCAGGTTTCCTTTAATCTTGACGACATTGGCAGCACTTTTTTTAAAAAAAGCATCTTGTAGTAAAAGGTGAAATTGTAATATTTTGGTGGAATTTCGTTTCATATTTCGTGAAATTTCTTTTAAAAATTCCATAACTTCAAATGCGATGAAGGTTTTATAAAGGTTCCAAAAGTTTTCGTTGTGCTTACATTAGGGGAGATTGCGCTTTCTGCTGTTCATCGCGAAAGTAATCGACAGTTTCTAATTACACTTGAGCCTGCATGTCAAATACGTTAACGTGTACGCAAGACAGCTTAATCTCCCTAGTAACGCCCCACGTATTAAATTATCATATTTTACAGGAACTTCGTTCTACATTACATGCACCGATTAAGATTGGCTAATTTCTAATCTGAGCTTGGGGATGGAATAAAATTTTGAAGGAAGGGGTAAAGTTTTGGGGTAGCGGACCCCACTATGTTGTTCTTTGACTTCAGAAAAGTGATACTGGAAAATTTGGGTGTAATTAGGTAAGTAGATCAAAAGTTTTTGTCAAACAAACCCAACCACATATGCACACAAATACATGTAAATGTATATAGACTGGAAAAGTAGGTTGTGGGAAAGGGTCTTTAAAATATTAAATAATAAGTCTTGAAATCCATGAAATATACTTTATTTTCCTCCCATCAAATTTACTGCAGGGACATTGTTTTATTTACATACGGTAAATTGGTTCTGTAAATACGGAAATGTTCATATATACCACCAGAGGGTGTTGGGCAGAAACACGCTTAATTTTTTTTTACTAAAAATGCCAGCACTGCAATATGTCCATGGAATTTAGATATGAAACTAAGTGAATGAATGCGTTAATACAGTCAGAAATGCTTATCTAATAAATGTATTCCTAAGCAGGGTTCTGAATATCCGTTTGGCAGTTAACCCCAAAAGCTAAATTCGCTTGTTTTTCTAGTTTCAAAAATGGATTTTTCTCTGGTTGAAAACTCCTATGCAACGCCACGCTCTTCTTATTTCTGGTCTGCCACATTTTGATATAAAATGAAAGAGGGGTAACATTTTATTACCCTAAGGAAACTGTGTCAGGGACTCTCCTGAATCCGCCTCCAGGCTAGACATATCGATTAATCGAACCCATGGTATGCATATGGATACAACTTTATATAAATTTGTGCCAAATGGGACTATAGGCCAAAAGTAACTTATTCCAAATATATAAGTATAATTTACCGTACAATTGTATTTCAAAAAGTGAATAATTGCATTGTACAAAGCGTGTTTTCGTATGGAAATAACGAAAAAAATCATATATTTGGCCATAAATTGCGGATTTGCGTGTCCTTTGCATGGATAATTATGCATAATAAGTATGATTGTTAAATTTGTTAGAAAGTCTTAGGTATATTGTGCTTTCTGCTGAACTAACCTTATATTCAGTTTGCATCATCCCCCTGGTGGCATATGGGTATTTACAATGGTATGGCAAACATTGCTTTTTGGTATTAAAATTAAATAAAAATACATGTATTTTGGCTATCTACATATTGATTTGCAATAAACTAGTTTGGTTTGATGAAATAAAATATAAAATTGACATTATAAGGTTCACATTTCTACAATTTTGATTATGTTCCCAAAATGGCGTTTCTAGTAAGCCTATACGTAAAAAAAATCATATGTTAAAATTGAGAATATTCATTATTTATTTACAAGCCTTACCCAGTTGCTTATAAGAACCAATTTTGTAAATTAACTTGCTAATCTAGCAATACTTAATTAAATTTTATAATCTGAAATTAACTTGACTTAATGTAGCGTTAACACTGCCTTAATAAGTGTATATTATAGATTGCACTTAACGATGACAGTGTAAGATACAGAAATAAATAAACGATTAAAATCTTATTTAGATAGATTCATTCGTCATAAAAGTTAGACAAATTCAAGGTCTGTCTATGTATAAAACATTGAAACAAAAAAAACGACAACCTTATTTTCAAAAGGTGTAGTTCGTGGGTGAAGAATTCATCTATCAAATGATAAAAAAATGTGGAATGTGTATGGATAAATGTTGTCTCATTGCTATTTCAACTTTTTTTATTCGAAGGTAATCCCATTTGCAGCCCCACAAGTTCAGAAGATTACAAAAATGAAAAATGAAACATAGGGGAACCTAGACACATATCACCTGTCTCATTTGCACATTGATAAGGAACGTATCTTGCTTATACATGTACATGTACTTATCAGCAAAAAATTAGTTTTTTTTATAAAACGGTTTTCAATATTCAAGTAAAGTTTGCATTGTACTATAAAATACGAGATTACACGTGCAAAAATTATGTTAATTAGCTAACATTTTAAAAAGTTGAACACCCCTGGAATACCAGTCATGGTTTCCACAGAAATTTTCAATTTCCCTTATTTTCCCTGACCATCCTGATGACTGAAAATTCAAAAATATAACAAAGTGCCTTTCAACTTCTTGTCTTTTTGTTTAAAAAAAACTGTTTTAACCTGCAATTTACAATGGTCTGCAAATGATCATCTTGACTTCATCCTAATATCTTCTTAATATCACACCAACTACTATAAAAAAGGGTTTTCCCCTTGTCATACCTGAACTAAAACTCATAACAAATTATTATGTTTTCAATTAGGAGATTAGCAAATAATCGTGTCATTAAACAGTTGTACGAGTATACATGTATGAAAAGAATATTTTTGGCGTAAAAAACATGCCAAATTTTATTTAAGTAAAATGATGCTAAAACTGGAATTCCCCATTGTTCTGCGATATAATGCACTAATAGCCTATTTGATATGCGTTAAATTTCCATGATTAGTACTTAATGAATTACTTTTTTGTTTACTATTCTTGGTTTATCCAATTTCCCTGACAATTCCAAGTTGTCCAGTTCTGTATGAACCCTGCATTTATACATGTAGATGTGTACATGTAATTTACTAGTATGGTAGTAGATTTGATTTTTGTTATTTTTGAAAGTGCACAAATGCAGCCAAACTGCCAAAATCGATATTGACACATCTAAAATCGCCTCGATTTCATTGAGATGGCAAAAACGCCTGAGGTCGACTTTGACCAAATCTTAAAATTCGTGTTAAAATGTGCAAGTTGAAGTGATTGCACAGTGGCGTGAACAGATTACGTGATGCGAGTAGTGTTAGTGTAAAAAACTAGATCTGCATGGTGATCACGCTGGGTGCAGTTGTAGTGCTACTGACCTCGTTATCCCCTCACTAACTTCGAAGGCATAGAGAACAAAGAAAACAAAGTGGAAAGCGTTATTCTTCGCTTTTTATCCCCCTCATCCCAACGCCCTCTGTGTGCATGTTCTTGCTTTTTACCCCTGAAATTCCAACGTCAAGGTCGATCACCCAACCAACTACAGAAAACGTCACGCAAAAGGCGCCCCTGGCGGCCAAGATTATGCACAATTAACACGTGTATCATACAATTTACATGTTATGTACAAGAATCTAGTTTGATGTACATCTACACTGTACATGCATGCTTTGTTAACTTTGTTTTTTTGAAGACATTTAGGATTAAATTTCCAAACTACACATGTACTGAACATGTAGTTTGATTTTGATTTGTTATGTAATGTGTTTATTAAATGTGAATTGATTGTCTCATTTCCACTATTGATGAATCACCATGTCGAAGTTTCGAAAACACATGTACTTAAGGTAGAACTTAATGTATCTCAAGAACTACATGTACATGTACATATACACTGTATAAATCCATGGTTTTGAATTTGGTTACAAACAAAGCAAAGTTCAATTCGTCCATATCTGAGCTAGGACTTTTTTCATAGGACATACCTGTATATACATTTATTTTGTCGTAGTCGAAATAAAAATCGAACAAATTCTTGCGTACTAAGTGGATAAATTGCATAACCACGATAAATTTAAAAAAGAAATAAACAGATTTTTGTAAGCCAAAAATGAGAGCAGTACATCATGAATGGCATTGCATTGAAGCGCCGTTACGATATGACCACTGAACACGTGATGTAATCATGTACACTGTACATCTAAATATACATTACAATTTACATACCCTACTGTATATTCAGCACCATGGTGATTTACTTGTACATGTACTGTACTGTCACTTGTTTTCAAATTATCTTTACGCCTACAGCACCCCCTAGTGGTGTATGAGCCTTTAGCATTGACAAATAATGCTTCAATGGACCTTATGCTTATTTCGCTACGTTTCGTGTTTTTAACTCCCTGAAAGCAAAGGTTGTCTAGGACCCCCAACAAGCAACGTTTAGGAGTAAACAATGGAAAAATTACAATGTATTTGTTGTTAAAATAAGAACTTAGCATTATGACCGATAAGCCAGCTAAAAACGATCACCTCAAACACAATCATAATGGCATTTCTGCATTGTCCCAGTGAACGAGGGTCACGTGACTGTCTTCAAGGTGAAGTCATTGACAAAGACCAGACAAGAAGAAAAGGTGAAATTTGTAGTAACTCATCTGGGGTTAATGTGAGAAAAAATGGTTTCATTTTCATTTTGTTTCGCATTTACACGATAATAAACATATCAGCAGACACGCTGAATTACCTTTTTGTCAAGATGGCCGCCGTGACCACACTTCCAGGGAATATTGAAAAACAATCTTAATTCAAGGTGAAAGTTTGCCCATTTTTTGTGCTTAATTCTTTTGAATGATGGTTTTCTTTGTTGCCGTACAATTTAGCCAGAAGTGTTTTGTCGGAATTGTTAATTCCACCAGACTAGACCTGGCCGAAAACCCCGACTACTTTGTGTGCTGCTTTTTTTCTTCTTCTTCGTCTTCTGCTGTGAAATGTATTTAAATGGGGGAGGGAGGCTGGCAAAGGGTGCTTTTTTGGGGCGAAATTGGACAAGGTCAAATACTTTGTCCGGCAAAAAACATAAAGCTTGTAAGCACTTTTGTTTTTAACATGGGGGCGAACAATGTTTAAAAAAAACATTAAAAACTCGTGAAAACATGCTTTTAAGATAGTCTTTGTGAGAAGTTAAACCCAGTATATAAATTAAAATGTAATTAATTATGGACACTAATCTTACACTGTATGCTTGGATAGGTGTAATTGGGAATTATACATGTATACATGTATAACAGGTTTTTTTCATTACATTTACATTATAATATATTACAGTGTATGTAGTCAGATTGATGACTTTTCCTTATTTTCTCAATGGGTTCTCGCAGAATTGAAATTTTCAACTTTCCTCACTCAGTTTTCAAAACAATTTTCCCTGACATCCTGAAGATTGAAAATTTAAATGTACGACACTATGACTCGTTGTTTAAAGAAGAATAGTTTTAGAACGAAATTTACAATTTTGTGCAAATGAACACCTTGACTTCAACTTATTAGCACAAACTACTACATGTATATGTATTAACAATTTTTTCCCTTGTTAGTGAATAATCGTCCGTTAAATAGTTCAGGATTCCCAGAAATCAAATTTTCAACTTCCCTGAATTTCCCATGTCTATCCAATTTCCCTGACTTTTCCAAGTTTTTTAGGTTTTCCAGGTCTGGGTCCACTGTAGTTGTAAGATTAAACAAATTCTCTTTTGGTTAAAAAAACTTGTGGAAAGGTTTTTTCCATTTCCATTTTTAAAGTGAAAATGAGTTCAAAGGGGAATTTCCCATTTTTATGACTGCAGTTCTATGGCTGAGTGCATGTACATTCTCTTTACTTTTGTAATAACCAATAATTGGCTAAATAAAAACAAATGCAATATTTGTGTTGAATTTCCTTGACTTTTTAATCAATTTTCCATATATTCCAGATTCCAGACGCCATCTATGGGCGTTTCCTTCAAACAAGAGGGCATTCTTTTTATAGATGCCGAAAATATTTGTGGGCCAAAGAAACAGGGATTTTGTTTATATTATTTCAAGAAGCTAAAACGTGCATGGCTTCAGTTTTGTTGTGTCTAGACTTAGTAGTGCACCAGGTTTGTGACTCGACCCATAAAAAAACCATGCACCAATCCGCCACCTGGGAACAAGAACATTAAAATTAATGCTGCCATGTAGCAAAATATTCCACTTAATTCCAGTCTTTCAAAAGTATATTTGCCAAAGACCCACACTTGCCCTCTGTACTGTCTCTTGAAGGCTCTTTAAATTTAAGGTCATTGCTTTTATACACAATTCCGAACTCAGAAGTTTGAGCTGCAGAGATACATGTAAAATGTATGTTGGTAACCACAAAAATGTAGACAAAAATCTTTAGTGGTCTTAATTAAATAATGGCATTTCGGAGATTATAATGAGTTTAATCTACTTGATACCTTGATAGAGGTTATATTTTCAGAACTTAATAAGTTCCACATGGACTATAAGATGCCCATAATAATATCTGTACAAATCTCTAAACACCTGTCAGGAACACTAGTCCAGGTTTTTAAAAAATGAGTAGC
Organism: Xestoiulus laeticollis; assembly: GCA_034698905.1. Lineage (NCBI taxonomy): Eukaryota > Metazoa > Arthropoda > Diplopoda > Julida > Julidae > Xestoiulus > Xestoiulus laeticollis. The sequence continues at coordinate 7,939 of JAQGCC010003595.1, forward strand.
CTACTAGGTAATAAATTTCCAAAATACTGGTATACATGTATGACTTCCATATGGATCAATATCAAACTATGGTTCAGTTGAAAATTTCAAAAAGATGTTATAGAATGGAGTCGGCCATCTTGTTTAAAATTCGAACTCATGGAAAGACAAAATTTGGTAACCATGGTTATTGATATCTTCTTTGAAATTCAAGATTGTTAGCCTCACTAGGGTACTGAGGTGGACTGAATACTTGTACAATATGAATTTAGAAGCCTAATGAATCATATTGTAACGGCGCTTCATTTACATCACGTGTTCAGTGGTCATATCGTAACGGCGCTTCATTGAACTGCCATTAAAGTTGCATTAACTTCACTTTTATTTCTCCACAGTGGCATCCACTTGGCATCTCACCAGGAATTCATCCGATTTTTATTTAATCTAAGACAAGATAGAACTCCTGTCAGAAGTTATTATCATACATTTAACTACATCGATAAACTGCATGCAAATTTCTAGTCATTTTGCACAGAGTCGGTCGATTTGGGGGGAAACCGGAAAATACTTTAATGGTTAAAAAACTTGGAAGTCAACGATATCAGTATCGTAATTTATGGACGGTCCCTTAATCGTCGACGACGTTCTCATCCATTAAAGCTAATTTTAGTGTCCATTTTAGCAAATCCCCCTTTACATCCAAACCCCACACTAACAATTAAGTGTGATTTATGAAAGCACAAATGTCGTCGTATAGAATAACATGGGTAACATTTTAGTTTTTTTTTTATATTTATAATCATTTTATGTGCACAAATGTGAAAATGTAGCCTCCACAAAGATAAAGATAAAAACAACAATTCCCTCACCTCCTTACCCCCACCAAACGTGCTATTAAGAGTGAAAGTCATCAGTGACCCATAACCAAAAAAAATATATAAAAAAATCATCCGACCCCCACGAGTAAATATGCGAATGTGGGAGGGTTATTTAAAAATAGCAGCAGTCAAGAGTTCGTCTTCCCCCCACAAAAATGTTTCCCCTGGGGTCACCAGACAAGACGGAATTATTTGGGCGCGAAAAGGAGGGTTACGAGGGTGCTCCCCTGACCCCCTTCGTGTTTCTCATTTCGACTTGTTTGTGCAGTCGTGGCTTCACAATTTCGCTATTTTTTTTTTTTTTGCTGAGGAGGACTAGGGGGTGATCGGCCACAATTTTAATGGAGGAGAACAACCTCAGTAAACCGGATGTGGTAACGACACGGACAAAGAGAACGAACTTTAGCCACTCTTTCTTAATGGTCCTCGTCGCAGACTACTTCATTTTAATGTCGTGTTTTGCTACCAGTGTCGCAGAACCAGAAAACCGAAATCTTTTTATTTCGTCTAATGTGGACAAATTCCAGTGGTAGGATAGATTCGCGCATGCGCGCCGAATGGATAAAATGCGTGACCTCGCTAAACGTTATTCATTTTTCCCACACCATAGATGAAAGTGAAGGTAATGCATACTGAATGGCATTTTGATGAAGCGCCGTTACGAATGAGCCACTGAACACGTGATGTAAATGAAGCGCCGTTAGGATAGGGATGGGGCTTTCGGTTTTTAAATTTCAGCCACGTCAAAACATACAGTATAAAGTCGCATATCTGATGCCAGATATCAATCTACTGAACATCACTCGTACATGTGCACATAAACGAAAGAATTTAAACATTTGGTTCAATTTGTATTTCGTCTAAGATAAAATTTAATGTATTTCGTGATCTGTGCTGTTTTTAAGATTCTTAGAAGACTCTTAAAGTAATAATATTGGTAAAAAACGATAAGTCACGAACCACGTGATAACCAGCCAATGAGTGAAGTGATTAGAAACAAAATGGCGGCCTAAATGTTACATACATGTACTGCAGGTTGAAATCCATTCCTAGACATTTTCAACATAAACTTTTTGCCATCACATCTTTCATTCATGATGCATTGAGCAATGATGAGTTTAGGTACGTGAGTGATTGCAAAACTATTGGACCGTCATCATCATCGTTTTTCATCATCACCCACGTTCGTCAAAGTTAAAATAGGGCCTGATACGTGAGAGTCTCAAAAAAATCGAAATTACATCGATACATTGCACTCAAACATCATAATGTGCTACTGAAGCTCAACGTGACTCCAAACTCAAAACGAATTTGATTGGGTGACAAAATCTTTCCATAAAAGGCAGTTTTCACCAAAATCAACCCTCTGATGACTACCTTAATCCCTATGTGACCCCAAGAGTTCAATTACTCTCCAAAATGTTGGTTTTCTTTAATGTAATTTCAAGAATTTATACTGTACAAAAACATAGCTTTTACAGTTATACATTTAAAAAAAAATTAAAAAAAATGTTTTCACTAATATCATATGCTTATACATGTACACTGTTCATACATGTAGCTGCACCCAAAACATAAAAACCTATCGATAATATATTTCATATTTGAATTTTGTATGTACATTTTGTCATGCTCTAAGAAATGAAACATTTCCTCTATGAAAAACAAATTAATTAGTTTTACATGTACTTCAAATATAACATCCTTATGCCTAGCCTACACCAAGAAAACATCCATGAAACATCTATTGGTGTTGAATTGGTTTTGGTACCTTGTTTCACGAAACATGCAGCGCCAGATAGATATCGAAACATTTCATGTGCAACATTTTTGTCATGAAATGTTTCGAGTATTTTGTTTCATGAAACTGTTTCCTTGATGTGGACTAGGCATTACATGTACTAGTATACATTATGTTCAAAATGCTTGTGAACTCAAATACATGTAGACCCCATGTGGTTATCGGAATTTTGAAAAACAAGGTGGTAATCAAAGGGTTAAAGCTCATCGAGATAAATTTGTAGTTTTACATTATAGTGATCTCATGAAACATGGAAAGCAAATTTTTCGATCAATGGTTAATTTCTTTGTCTTCACTTTCGCCTATCAGATTTTGTTATCAGGCATTTCAGATTTCAATCTGTTGCAATTGTAATTGTTGATTATTAAGCGCGATTTAGCATGCACTAGGGCCACCATTAAAAAGCACTAATCGGAGCATTGTGCAACGAAAAGCAACAATAACCAAATAGCAGCAGGCAGCCTTGAAAGCAACAAAAAATGAGGCCAATAACACGAACGTCGGCCGCTTTTTTTTATTGCTACCAAAAAGTTAGTTGGACTGGCAATGTCAAGGAAAAACTAGTTAAAACTTTCCCGAATAGCTCTATTAACCTTGGAGGAAAATCGAGTGGAAACATTGAAAATGTCTGAACAATAGCACCAGGTGAAAACACTATTAAACGGTAGTATGCCATAGATGGCGCTGGTGATGATCGATCAAAATAATTGACCACAACCTATTATGGCAAATTTAACATTACCCATATTGAAATGCATGTTAAATATTTTCTATATAAAAATTCCATCTTGTCTTAATCAACAATAAACAATCGCCAATTAAATGGCTGTCATTAATTTATTTTACAGGTCACGTGATTTAATTATCGATCCCGACGTGAGATTTGTGGTAGATTTTGGTTAGCAGATAAAGTTGATCACGTAGGCAAGTCTCGAAATTTTGCCAAGATTTCATGATTTAGAACATTAATGCGCTTCTTTGTCAGATTTTCCATTTATTACGTATGTTTTTCAGGGTATTGATTTCGGATGACATATCGATTTGCAGCTTTTTGCAATTTACTTCAAATCTGCAAATTTTGAACTGTCTTTTAAAGTAGAAGTTGAGATCCTTGAGGAATTCTGTGTAAATATGGAAATGCTTTTTAAAGAAAATGCTCGCATGAAAGCTTTTAAATCAGTCAGATATCATATTACCAATATTTATCTATAATGCACATGTTAATAAACGAGACGAAAAACTAGTTGTATCCATATATTTTTCTATTGTATAACTATATATGGCCATGTTAAATCAAAATTGTAAAGTCACATGTAATTAAAAAGTTATTTAGTGGATAACATTTAGTCAGAGCTAGTGACAGATATACCAAAAACTTGTACCAAAAGTACATGTAAACTCCGCATATCACAGGCTACATGTAAATCTAGTAAATTTGACATTGACTTTCAATATACATGTACTAGAAAAATAGTTATAGGTTGCACTGCAGAGATGCTCACAATTATTTAAGGGGACAAAACAAAGAAGTAAGGGGATTTCCCTATTCTTCGACAATGGAGGACTTTCCATAAGAATACTGCGCATGAACATAGCGCCACTGGTGGCGATATTTGTAACCCCTAATACTAGATAGAAAAATTTTCCATAGATGGCGCCACCGCTTATTGAAAGTCCTCCATTGGCAGCGTATCGATACAAGACCTAATTTATGTCATAAATCAAAACAGCCCGTTATATTGAATCTAAAATTTCTTGATGGAATTTCGTTTGACAATGAAACGGAAAGGTTTACGGTAAATGACCCGTTAAATTCGCCGACTTGTGGGAATTCACGGGTTTCGTACGAAATTTGTGCCTATACTCTCCACGCCTACATAACGCACGAATTTCGTCGAAATAATTGCTTTGTTTTCGATGAAAGGGTTTAAGTGCAGTATACGAAGAAGAATGAAAAAAAAAGAGCAATCCACCACCATATGAAATGCACCGGATGGAGCGGACAAGAGGAATCCACCGGTTCGGTGATTTTCATTTCGACCGGAACACCCAACATGGCGGACGGATAGAAACCTATTTTTTTTATTTCATTGTTGGCTTTAATTCTTATTGGTCATTCACGATATCTGTACCGTAAAATAGCTCAGACGCAAAAAAGCGTCCCTGTATTAAATGACTAATGGTATTCTCATTGGCTCGAATCACTAAAATGTGCAATAGTAAAATTAGGCTTAAACATGCTTTACCTGCCTGCCACCTGTTGCCAATGGTTTTAATTACACCTGCTTCTGAAATAATCACTGCAGCAGCTGATGGACTGACGTGTAAATGTGGACGGATATGTAAAACTACAGATTGAAAAAAGTCTATTATACAATAAGAAATTACTGATATGACCTACAAGTGTAGAATCAGGTTTTTTTTATGTTTATTGTTCTGTAAGAGTATTTTTTTGTAATACACACATTAGATGTTTATACAGTGTGACCAGATGCTGAAACCTTGTATTCAAACAAATTTTAACATATTATCATTATTTTTATATAGATTCTGATAACATTTGATAAAATTTGGTATTGAAAGGAAATTATATATATTGAAATTGCATGATATTTTTCACTAAAATTGAAATCAATGTTACCATGGGTTTTCAGAAAAAAACACATTATTTTGATGAAGATTAAGTTATTAATTTTGATGACAGGCAAGTTTTACACCATCTACATGTACATGTATTTTAAAGTTACTTTCTATAAAATTTGATTTTATCATGCATGCACACTTCATGTCAAATACTTAGAATTTCATTATTGACAGGATATAAGTGATACTATACAATTTCCTGAATTTGATAATCATCTTTTCTAAAATTAACGCTTTAGTTATCTGCACTATTTTCGGTTGATAGGTCGTTTTGTGATTGGCCCTTATTTATATTTGAAAAAAACTACATTTTTCTGGTAGATGATGACTTTTCCGATAATGAACAGGACAAAATTATGTCGAAATTGATTCAATTTGCCATATCTTTTTTTAAATTTCTTTCATTGTTTCACTTGTCATAGTTATACACCCAAAAATTAAAAATAACTGTTTTCGTAAAAAAAGGTTTCATTTTTGGTTGCTAAGCGTGCACTTCTATACGTAACGTTTTGTCGTCAGTCTTGCATGATCACAACGCCAAAATGATTACTAACGATCTCAGATCATCATTGAAACAGGCTTTAATTAAGTTTTAAAGCCTTGTTTTGTTGTAATGCTGCACAGGTGCGCCGTCAATTGATTTACCTTAACGATAACGCATTGATAAAACGCACAGTGCTGTCAATGTCGTTACGTTTAAGGTACACCTGCGCAAACTCTAATGATGACAAAACGTTACGTGCAGAGCATAGACCGGGCTTTTTCCTCCATGGATTCACGATTAGTTTTAATGCAAATATGCCATTCTTAATAATGAATCTAATTGCTAATGAGACTCCAGACGGGTCATTGGAGTTTACAAAAACAAGGTGGCCATCATTGGAATTTCGACATTTTAGAGACAAACGTATTCAAATTTCATGATTTTGTCCACGACTAGACACCCGGATATATTGATAGGTCCCAAGGCATCATGATGATTAACTGCAGCAGCAGTATTGTAACACTAGCTCCTATTGATTTAATCGTTGTTTTTTGTGGCCACGTATACACGAAGATTAAACGAAAGTAAAACGACTTATTAAACAGGCTAGCAAAACGAGTGCACGCAAGGCTGGACTCAATTTAAGGACGTGTAGCAATTAGATTAATTCAAGCCGATAATTTGCATAAAAGCAATTAAGTCGGTTGTTATTTGCCATTTTTTGTTAGCATGCATGCAACAACAGTGGCGTGATAAGCAAACCCTTTTTCCCGAGGGTCTATTCCAAGCGACGGAAATCCTGAACGGGGTGTTTGACTTTTGTTGCACGCATACCATACGAGTCATATACGTTTTTCTTGAAACGTGGCAAAGAGAAACAAGTAATGAACTTGAAATTGAAGACAAAACGCGAACAGGTGCAACCTGAAACAGGTCAGTCGCAACGCACTGACCATTACGAAATACACCCTTGACCCACCTATTAGCATTTTTCGTGCGAAAGTTAAACGAACGAAAGAGAAAGGGTTCAATGATGCCCGCAGAATGCCACATTGAACTTCAGATTGAAATCTTCATTTGAAAAATTCAATGTACAGTAAAGGCCCCTACACATTTGAAAGTTTTCTTACGTTACGCTGCCTAATTTTCTCTACACTGCCTATAGCTTTTCTTCAGCTTTTTCCTTAATTTTCATTACGCCGTGTCGAAGTCGTCTGCTAGTGACGTCAAAAACACGGCGTAAGGAAAATTAAGAGAATAGAAACAGTTTC
>JAQGCC010003596.1:0-14994 GCA_034698905.1 Xestoiulus laeticollis
GGCCCACTGGACCCACGCGCCTTCATAGACAGAGTGGGACTCTGTCTACACCGATCCATGCGGAACTTTTACGGATATGACTACGGACCCTTACAAAAGTAAGTTCCACCAAACTTGATAGAAAATGTTTTAAATTGTGTCAAATGTGTTAAAAACAGGAAAACATAACAAGTGACTGTTCCGCTCTGTTTTCAAAAATTTGCGCGTGAAGGGCTATTTGGATGCCATCTAGCGTGATTTTCCAAAAGCCGTGTTCTGATTAGTCGGCTCTACGTGCTGTCATATGGTTTTTGCCTTTGTTTTCCCCCAAAAGTAAATTTTTAAAATTGTTGTATCTCGCTAAAACTGCGTTTCCGCGCTTATTTTTTACTTTTTCAGGATGTTTTTCGACGTTGAAAACCCTAAAATCGGAGTTTTCGGCAGATTGGCAACATTAACCTAAGCCGAATTTTATCCCAAATGATAAAGGTACGTTTCAGGTGGGATGTCTGGCGTCGGAAGTTCACGTCCACGTCGGGATGCTATAGAGGGATTGAGCGCGCATCCCTTATTGCTCCCTTTATGTTAAACACATTGACAGCACTGTATGTTTTTTTAATGCGTTCTCGTTAAAGTAAATCAGTTGACGGGGTATAATGCCGTAATCGCACTACGCCGATCCGACCGACTACCGACTTCATGACGTCACTAGTAGGCAACTAGGCTTATTGCACGTGGTTTTCACTAAACGGAATGGCATCAGCCGAAAATCTATGGTGCTTATGCTTAGGGAAGTCGGTCTAATGAAAGTTGTGCTTGTTTTCTTCCATTGCCGACTAGGGTTGTCATAAAGTCGGTAGTCGGGCGGCTCAGTGTAGCCGACATACCAGAATAAGCATACCAGAATAATTGCATACCAGAATAAGCCTTTTTTTAGAAATTATTTTTTTATTAAATTTTGGAAACTGATAAGAACAAATGAAATTTTGTAAAACCTAGCATAAATATTCTAATATTTGTTTAAATTTTTTTTTAAATATATGTACATGTATATTACGCTTCATGGAAATATGGCTGTAAAGTTTATAATTGTAGACGGTCTGGCAAACTTTACGGACTTCTTTCCATTAAGCGTAATATACATATAGAACCGGGTTACCGAGCACCTACGGTGCTTTTTCAGCCCGTTTTTCAAGCGGGTGGAAAACCCGTGTCAAAATTTGGATGTGAAAAGGGAAATTTAAAAAATTTCATTTTATAAACACTCACCAATTTGACGTTAGTAAATCCACGAAGAATGGGCGGCATGGATTGTAAATCCATGTCGAAAGGGCGGCAATGACACCTTTATCGCGACGGCCTAGCCTTAGCCCTTTATGAAGCTGATTTAAGCCGAGGTAAGCCGTCAGCCGCAACATTGGGTTTTACAAAGGGATGGGGAAGTGTTTCAGTAAGCCGGCGGGCCATCCGAACGTATAGGCTTCTGCTAACACGTTCGGGAACACGTAAAATGTCCATATTCTGCTAACACGTAAAATGGCGACGGCTGTATTGATGCCGTAGGTTTGATGCCGTCATTTTGTAAGCCATGCGAACGATCAGCCTAATAAACGTATGCGGTTTAATACATTATATAAGGATTTAAACAAAAAATTTAAACAAATAATAGATTTTTTATGCTATATCCTACTACATTTTATTTGTTCCTATCAGTTTTCAAAATTAAATAAAAAAAATAATTTCGAAAAAAAAGCCTAATTCTGATGTGCAACCCTCTTAAACAAAATAAGAATAAAAACACAGTGCTACCAGCGATTAAAGAATCGCATCATTCTAGAATGATTCCTAAAGACATACCTGCGATTCGCGATGCACCCACACATAGTATAGCGGCGCATCAAAGAATACAGCATTACATGATTCTAGCATGAATCCAGGACACGAACGAGTTCGTCTTTTCTAGAATCATTCTTGCTTTCAAAGATTTCTGATTGGATGTCTCATTCACGTGATTTTGTTGTCTGCATTATTCGAATGTGAAGACGTAGAAATGCAGACAAAATAAAGCAGACGAAAAACGGGGAATGGTGGCCAAACCAATGAAATTTTTTTTAAAAACAAGATGTTCATTTGCAGTCATTGATTCCAGAATCATTTTAGAATAATTTTAGAATGAAGCGATTCTTTAATCGCTGATAGCACTAGAGCACTATGTTTTCACCCAAAATTTTTTCTAGAATTATTCTTGTTATAAATGAGTTCTAAAATGCGTATGGGCCGCCGGCTTGTCTATAGGGGCAGACATGGGAAAAAGAGCCCAAACAACACAATTTTCAAACGACGAACACGATTTATTCACACGATATTATATATTTTTATTAGATATTATCATATATTATTGAACGTGATATTATAGTTTTAGCGAAAGACCCTAGACGATCACCTATTCCAGAAGGAGCTGGGGGATCCGAAATCAAGATGGACATTGTAAAACAACAACCAGTAGTCAACAAGTTTCCATGATTACCATTTATTGCTGCCAAATTTGGAGCTACCAACATCAGGAACAGGATTGACCAAACCCCAATCCCCACAAAACAATACATTTCAAACAATAGAATTGCAATCAGAAGCCCATCCACGACTACCTTCTGTCGTGACCCCTAATGTTAGCTTGTTCTACACATTGTATTTGTCCAACATTCTCAGGATTAGCTGGCGGAACAGCTGGCACTGATACCCCACCAGCACACTCAAGCATTCCGTGCAACAAATAAAATACATTAGAAAAATTCAACACCTATTACAGCAAATACAGACAAACTATATACCACATTCCCCACTTCGAACATTACCACATAAGCTCAAAAACCTATTAAGTAATTAACAGCAGCCCATACCTAAGGAAGCGCATTTTGCTAATGACACCATCTACCTATGTTTACAGTGACGCCATATCTAGACAAACATCACAAACGCACAAAATACAAATATTCGCCTTAAACAAGAGAAAGGCATGACAATTAAATCGAAAAAAATGATAGCGGCAACACCTGTTGATATCCAACCACAAAGCACGGCCCATTGAACAACCCGCCCTTCGAGGAATGACGCTGCGAAGAAAACATAAAAAAATACATAAACGGCATAACACGGCCATACGTAATCACTCATTGACGGATTGGCCAGGATTGATATATTAAACCGGGAGAAAGCGTACAGAAAAACAAGAATGGCGACACCTAATAAATACCTACGACGGAGATGATTCATTGAACAACCCGACTTTTTAGGCACGACACAGTGGAAATACATACAAAAATGCCTAAACATAATACCACGGCCGTCTCGGAAATACTCATAGACTGATCAGCCAGGATCGTATATTAAAAACGTGAGAAAATGAACAAAAAACAAGAACATTGACAATCGATGAAAACCTATAGCAGTCGATTCATCGCACGACCTGACTTTTGAGGCAAGATGCGGTGACGAAAACGTACACGATTCCCCTCTTCAAAATCATAGTAGTCGTACCGCAAATGGATGTTGCAAACAATGCCGATTGCAGTAAAATCATTTTGTAACAGCAACCGTCCTTTGATCGCCTTTCTATTTCGTGACTACGTGAGATGCCCATAAAATCTTGGCATCCCGAACAGATCGAAAGGGAATCTCAACTTCTGGGCTGAAGCACCTGCAATCAACTGAGCGTGGACATTCGAAAAAAGAAGGAAATCGTGATACAAGTTTACCAAAAAAATTAGTGGGCACCACAGCACATTACAATGGGGAAAAACTTATACTTTGCGCCAAAAACTAAGTGCAGGACAGCATGGCTTCCGACAGCAACAAAGAAATAAAAGGGTGCAAAGTGCAAAGAACGTCAAGATAAGAGACATCAAGAGCCACAATCAGAATTATAAATCAGAATATCAAAAAACCATAATCCTGATGACAGTAACCCAAAGCGTGCATTCAATGAAGCAATGACGATTATTGGCACAAGGCAAACAAAGGCAAATCCGATCACCCGATCCATTTGTAGCCACTACACAAACGGTGGGCACGACACAAACGGCGGGCACGACACAAACAGAAGACCGTAAAAATGTCGACCAGTGACATTATAGTGACAGGCTGTAATCCACACCATCCAAAACCAGGTAAGAAAAACGTCACGTTTGAGGTACACCAAAGAAGTCGCCACGGTAGCACAATTGGTGAGACACTTCGCTATGGTAAGTTCCAGGCCAAACGAAATTCGATGCCAAGGAACAACTGTGAGTTCCACATGTAGCTGAAGGACCATTAAAGGTTGTAGTTGCTTCAGACAATTCCATCATGTGAGCCGACACGCCCCTGCAGAATTGCAACATGTCAAGAAAATCTCAAAAACCAGATTTTTTCACATTATTAACATAGTTTAGCAATGGCGTCTTAACCCTAAAGATATGCTTCAAAATGTTTAAAGGTACCACCATTTTTTAAGCCATATCATTCAAAATCCTTAAAAAGTATTGTAAAGGTTGAATTTAAGTCGTGCAACACTGAGAGGCTTGTCTCCTCTCTGGAATGTTGGTACTGTTGTTCTTGGCGTAAATCAAGGAAATAGTCTATCGATTATGAAATCCAAAGTGGATTGGCAATGTGATGGACCATGGCCAATGAGAGATTACTTGTCAGGAAATCTCCCACCCTGACTAAGGCAAGATACTAGTCAGTGCCTCCTGGCAAAACTAACTCTTTTTTCAACACTAAGAAAATTCTTGTTTCTCGAAAAATTTTAATTTTTAAGAATTTTCTCAGGACAGAAAATATTTTTAAAAAAACTTAAGACAGACAAAATATTTTACAAATTAAACTCTGCTTAATTTTCCCATAGGAGTGTCAGGAATATCAATATAATCAAATACCACAATTAGGTACAACGCTTCCCTTGGGTTCAGTTAAACCAACCTCGGCTCATATAATTAGAAGCACCAAGTTCCAAATTATTTGCCTAAATGTAAGCAGGTGGTTATTTTTACTAGGAGAGGAGTCTACTCAACCTAGGTCTGCTCGATACTAGGTCTGCTCTAGAATTTAAAGAAGTTCTATGATTTTTGGAATGATATTTTGTTTATATACTAAATGGATGATTCCATTATTGAGCAAAAGGGTTTGACTGAAATGGTTCCACCCACCAGAGGTCTCTGGTTGGAGCAAAGGTGCTTCTCCCAAAGGATTATAAGGAAGAGCGGCAAATTCAAATGATGCGAGTAAATTACACATTACAATATCTTAATTAAATCTGTAAATAAGTATGATTGTTAATGTAAGCCTTTGCTTTATTTAGATGATAAATCAGGCTTTCAAAAATTTTAAAGTTCTGTCAATGTTACCCCATCTTTCAATGTAACCCTGTTTTACCTTATTTTTTGCTGGTGGAAGAAGTAGCATCAAGTGATCAGCAGAAATCACCTCGAAAGGGATAGTGGGCTAGTCTTTCACCCTTATACATATGCAGCCCAGAGTTATACAAGCGAAAGGAATGTGGGATCAAAATAATTGATAGTAGTCATATAGTATGTGCCCTTGAGGTGAAAATGTTGGTTTCAAGAGCATAATGCCTCATTCCCACTGAAAGGAAAGCAGCACTTTTTTGCTTGTTGGTTGCTGCACGCATGCACCCTTCAAAACCCGCTGCTCTTATTAGAGGATGCTAATGCTCAGCAAAATTTCTTTTTGATGCATGCTGGAGTTGAAATGTAACCAAAGCTGATTTTTTTCAGAAATAGAAGTGCATACAAAAATGCATTTCAGCAATTTTCTCTATGCAAGAGATCACATTTTCCTTCTACAATTAGCCAAATCATCATAAAATTCTGCATCTGGTTATTTTTGGCTGGGCGATGTATCACTATGTAGTCAAAAGGTGAGAGGTCGACAAAAGTAATCGGGAAATTTGTTAGTGAGTTTAGCTTTGTTGTGAAAATAAGTGGTTGTAAAGTTGTAGGAAATAATGGTTAAAGGTATGGCTAAAAAGATAAAAAGAAACCTTTATTATTAATATCCAATGAATGACAGTCGCAAGATTGATGCATTTTAGGATGCATCATTTGTGGCAAACATTATTGCACGTTGATGGACGAATGTGAGAATCGAAGGTGAAGTGAGTGCTTCTTTTAGGTGAAAGTACAAACTTGCTGTACATGCGTTGCTTACAAAGTGGCAAGTTCAGCAAAGCAGCAATCTTGGCAAAACCATTAAATTTTTTTCCTCATGATGTTTTTCCAGCATCTGTAAACCAACATCAAGGATCGTGGTCAGTTCCATCATGACAAGGGACTGATTCTTGCATTCTGCAACACCGTTCTGTTATGAAGTGTATGTAACACTAAGTTGGTGTTTGATCCCCTTGTCATGAATGTAGGATTTGAGTCCTGCATCATGCTCTTGGTGGCATATATCACATTGTGGGTAAAGTGTTTTGACGATCCATTCTCACCGCATTCTTTATCAAGAAAATAACTGACTCATTGTCGAATATAATCCGAAGTTTATAAAACGATGATGGGAGTACAACCTCAAATTCGAAGAGGATCTCGTTGAGCAAAACGACTTATTTCATTTTATTCATGAGGGCTATGGTTTTGGCCTTCATTGTAGACTGGGCAACAATAGTCTGTGTCGCAGACCTCCAAACTATTGGTGTCACTCCGAACAACATGATGATTCCGGAGATCGAGTATGAGGTATCAACCTCGGACTCACAATAGGCAATGGAGAATGCTCTGCTGATCAATGCATCCTTGCTTTTGGAACTGGTGTGATGCAGGTAGTTCAGCAGGTCTCTGTGTGTATCCATTCTAGCAGGGTTTCTGGCTGTTACTGGCTGTATACAGTCCTACCCTCAGTGGTTCCTTGGCCTTCCGATTAGGGACCATGCTCATCCTTTTGCAGAGCTACTTGAATTAAAGCTCCTAATTCATATGAACTACTCAGGTATTTATTCAAGTCATGGTGGAACTGGAACCCGAGGAAGCGTTTTGTAGGGCCAAAGTTAGTGATTTCAAACACCCGTCTTAGTCGATCTTCTACATTATTGACGTCCTGCTCACTCCTAACAAAAACTAAGAGGTCATGAACTTTTACACATGAGTGCTCACCACTCATACCAGTACATGCATTATTAACACGATCTGAATGGTGTGAATCCTTGCCAGCAGAGCTCTTCATGTAATGGGCCCAACCAGCAGCACCCTGACTGGAGAAGTCCATTCAAAGACTTCTTAAGGAACCATGCCCGCATAGTTTTGCTATGGTGACTCCATAGCTTTTGGCTTGTCCAGGGCACAGTACATGTAACCAGTTTAACTGAGTTCTGCGGTGTGAATTAACATGCAAAAGTTTTCTTGATCCACATCAATTCTACATCAACGTTGGTGTTAATCAGGGGCAAGTAACCTAAACAAAGTAACAGGACGTTAGTACTATGAAACAGGACCTTAGTCCTGAATGCCATGCACCTGGGTGCCTCCAGGTGAGGTGATTCACTCACCTGGCGGCACCTGCCCTTAGGACCCTTCTACAGGAACTACAGACTCATAGCAAGGCAGGTAAACGTGCCCCATCCTTATTGGTTGTAGGATGTGTACACCAGGTATATAAGATGCTCTTTCAGAATAGAAACCTCAAAAAAAAAGTAGAGAGACAGAGCTAACAGCTCCTCTCAAGACCCCAACCTTTTCAACCGTACATTCATCTGAATAAAAGGTTCATCTGCTTTAACTTGTAAAACCAAGTCTGGTCTGCTTTACTTCTCCCTTTTTTACAGCAAGGCAACTGGTCGCAATAATACTCATCAGCTCCTTTAAGCATCAGTCTGACCACTGGACAACTATCTGTTCCTCATCAGCTACCCTTGCACAACTTGCTTGTCAAGGACTATACATTGTGGCATCTCCAGCAGGGACGTCAATACCCCCGCACTAGTTCCTATGGATATAGGTCAGAACAGACAATTCCTGCCTCTGAATGCCCTGAGCTCCGCTGCTCTGAATGGCTACGAGCCCAGCAAGCAACAGCTCCTGCTTTATTGCTTGGTTTCGACCCTAATTCTGGGCAAGAAAGACACTTTACTGAGGTCACTTGATATCTGACTTCCAACTAATGTAAATGATAAGTTTCAAAATGATACATGCACCCTACTTATCTCAGATGTACCAGCTTTCTCCCGGGCACTGGTTCGGATCTAGATGGTTTACACACACTATACCCAGCATGGTTTGGTGAAGCTCAAAGGGGACGATTCCCGGAGCAGCAAACTCATGCACAGGCGAAAGATCTGAGGACTGGAGAGGCCCTCTCTCAGTCCTGGGTTCTGCCAGCAGGTATGATGCACATAACCCAATGTTTGTACTAGAGCAGTCATGGCAAAACTTCAAACCTCAAAGGACAGTTCTGTTAGCAATTAGCATTTCCCAATATGCTAATTAGCTGTTTCAGGGTCATTGTGAGTTTGGACTGACCTCGACTCTTTCCATCATGTTTGGCAATTACTGGCATACCAAGTAGCCAGTTAATTGTGAGTCAGGATTCCATAGGTCTTGATGACCTCATATAATTATGGAATCCTGTTTAACCCAGTTCCAAACAGAGTTGGCCTCAGTCCAATCTGGGTGTTGACACTTCATTCTCATACCAACTTTTGCTGATGATGGTCCTGTTCTCCAACAACTACAACTCCACAGTTAGTGCACTAACAGCGGCCATCTTGAAGATCCAAATCTACAATAGGACTTCTATTTCAATTCATCTACCTGTTTGAAGACAGCAAAGGACAAGGACCAGGACACTAACAACTAACACCAAAACCAAACGGCCCTTTTTAAAGCCACACATCCTGAAAGGGATACTAATAAATAGTGGTTAGTTTAAAGCTTTTTCAATCTGCTAAACCTACATCAAAGTGGAAGTGTGCCAACATTTTAAAAAAGTTCCTATCCCGCGGATCACGCCGCCGGTGGAAATCCATCGTCTTGCGAGTCAGTTTCCAGACTTGGCTAAGTACCTCAACACATTGTCATCAGATCCGACACAAGTAACGGAACAACACACAATCCCCTCACACGGGAGTTCAAACGCCACTGGAAGACCACATTCACCTGTCAGTACCGAATCCTCAACCGGTTCAGTTCTTAACACAGTGGAAGCACAAGGAGATGCTCCTAGTACCATTAAAAGGCCTTAACCCGGCACTAGCCCAATCAACCAGGCACCCCCACAATCTCTTTTAGATATGCCTAATGACCCGGGACAAGGTCAGCAAGCCTCTCCAGAAGCACAAACACAATCGGCAACGTCATCGATTGTGACACCACCGCCAAGACCAGTGGTCAACAGTCCTATAGGAACACAATTGCTTGATTGGGGTCTACAAGCGCTCCAACAGCAACAATTACTCAATCAAATGGCTGTGCAGGCCCATCTTTCATTAAACTCCAAAGATGGTATCGGCATCACCATACCATCTCCAAGCTGGGGGGGTTTCCCAGTTTGCAACGATGACATCGGGTCAACAGGGTGCTCAAACACCCCAAGTTACAGTTCCTCACCAAAGGTCGGAACTAGTAAACAAACAGGGTGCTTAAACACCACAAAGCTCGGAACAACATACTCAGGAGCAGCCGCAACTGCTACCTGTACCTACAGTTACGGCCCAACAGGAGATTGCTGTTCCGGCTACACCATTGCCACAAGAAACAATTTGCCGAGACATCCGTAACTCTGACATACACAGGCTACATGTCTGAACCTTATAGCTGAGCAAGGCTCATGCCAGCGGTGTACTCTACACCAAATCAGCAGCCCAGACCTACTCAGTCCAGCACGACACTAGTCTTCAAGGGCAAGTCCTTCACCAGGACCGCCTCGACCCCATAATCCTGAAATGCAGACAGTGGACTGTCAACCCTTCAAAAGGACCACATTTCCACTTGCTGCAACGGAACTTGAGCGGATCTTTTAGACTCTGCCGTGTTATGGAGGTAACTTGCGACAGTTTAACAGCTGGCTGACGAGCTTCCACAGTTATGCTGATCGATATCACCTTACAGATCCTGAACGAATGCAAAGTTCCAGCCATATTCTGTTTGGTGCAGCATTTGACTGGTGGGTAACTGAGGAAATGGATTGTCCAGACTTCCAATATACACTTCTAATGATGAAGGCTAACTTCGGAACTGACAAATCCAACCTCCAAATTCAAGATCGCATAGCGTGAATCAAACAAACGAAAGGCCAAATGCCTCTAGGTTCTTGACCATGCTAAAAGCTAAGTTCAATGAACTGTCTACAAAACCATCCACAGAATGGATGATATGCAAGATGCCCAATGTACTACGCAATTTATGCCCTCATCTCTAGCAGATTCCAGAGTAAGGACTTTAAAGACTTACTACGAATTCTGGGATCTGGATAACCATCATGTGGGTATTTTGGTGGATACAGGCATATGGCCCAATGACAACAAATCACCACATTATTCAACGGACTCTTATTAATTCCTAATGCTACGAAAAAAATCGTGAGCATGGCCGTGACTACGTCAAGGATCAGAACCGTAATCCAGGTCAGCACCGTGACCGCAACAGAAGGGATAATCGCTGGAACAAATCAAACAGCGACTTCCACAAAGATCCACAGGAATCTCATAAGGACGCCAAGTCCTATGGAAATCCACAACAACGAGGAGGTACGTGTTAATTATGTGCAGAGATGAGAAAACAAAATAAATACTTAATTTTAAGTTAGTTTATTTTCAGGAGTTAGCATCATGCGGCTGATTGGGTCAACGCCCTGGACAAGTGTGTAGTAAGCAAAGGCTGTCCAGGTCTGAGGTAAACAACGAATAGCACCACCTGGACGGAACAGACCGATTCAAGACAGGTAGACGAATTTAAAGTGGAGGGGAAGCTACGACTAAATTCACATTAATTTTCTTTCTTTCTTTCTAGGATATTCAGGATCATAGGACACACGGTTGGCGAATATAAATAGATTATGTAAATATAGTATAAAAATATAACTATTAATAAATAAGAACACTATTGTTAAAAGAGTTAAAAACACTAAACATGTCGCGAAACACAAACAACAAACTCCCCCTTTTCGCGACATACATTTGTACGGGGTTAATCATTAAAAGTAAGGGGTTAAGAGTTCTATCCGGTCGGCGGACAGGGGCTTTGTGAGCAAATCAGCTAAATTATTCTTTGTATTTATGTATTGAAGCTCAAACAAACCCCCGGAGTTTCAAATTAAAGTATTTAGTGGTGCCATTCTCCACCTCATTCCGGATGGCATGGATCACTGACAGGTTATCTATAAGCAGCACTGGACCAGGATCTCGGTGAGGCAGGATGACACTTAACTCCTTCCGAATTTCCACAAGCCAAATCAGTTCTTTAACTAACTCCATGGAGGCGACTAACTCAGCCTCCATGGTTGACTGTGCTATGATGGTCTGACACTTGGAACTCCACAATATCGGGGAACGTTCCATCAAAACCATCATCCCCGATACCGTGCGACTCGTATCGATATTGGATCCCCAGGATGCATCAGTGTACACCCTAACTCTTGAATCTTCGCTCCTAACGAGACTCAGACATTTGTTTTTGGTCTGGCTCACATAATTGAGCGAATTCTCAGCTTGATTCCAGGCCAATAAAGTAGGCGCACTACTGAACTTGACTAAACTATTAACCGCGACCAAAATTTCAGGTCGCGTCATCCTGGCTATGTATAGCAATGAGTCTATTAAACTCCGATATAGGTACGGAATCGGTTCTGTTCCATCACCCATTAGTTCTCGGGACATTATTGTCCCGACCCGAAGTGGCTCCTTTGCTTTTCTAACCGAAACCATGGACATCCTTTTCACCAAAGCTTCGATGTAGGGCGTCTGATTCTGATCTGAATTCCCAGGAAGGTGTTCACAGGTCCGAGGTTCTTAATGTCGTACAATTCACTAAGAATTGAACAACCTTGGCCTGGATCTTTTTGTCCCTTCCTAGGACCAACAGGTCGTCCACGTAAACCAGAATTAGAGCATCCCATCGCAACCGATAGATGCACTCACATGTGGTGAGTGGTATGAGCAAACGAGTTTGCAGTTCCACGTGCAAGGTACTCCACCAGAATCTACCTGCTTGGTGTAGCCCATATAGGGACTTTTTAAGCCTTAAGACACAGGGTGGATTTTCTTCCCCTCATGGGGAAGGCTCCATGAGGATCGGCTGGTCAAGTGTACCATACAAATAATCACACTTGACGTCAAGATGACAATGCAGCCAGCCCCCATACACCACAAGAAGAAGGAAAACAACCCGAACCAAGATGAAGTTAATTACCGGTTTGTACACATCTGTGTAAACCCATCCCTCTCGCTGTTGGAAGCCCTTTGCCACCAGGCGGGCCCTGTGTCGGATGATCCCTCTTCCGAGTAAAAAGCCACCCGCAACCGAGAACTTTGTTTCCAGGTTGAGGGCTCACTTTCTGGTAAACCGTGCGCTTTTTCAGCGTCTGCAACTCGTCGCTCATCGCTTTCTGCCATCTATCGGTGTCATGTGCAGCTATGGCTCTCCGTATGTCCTTAGGTCGTCATCGACGCAGTTTTTTTTGGCGTCGTTGAACACATCGCCCTTCCCCTCTTCAGATACCAGGGAGCTTACAGGTGCCGTCCGGGCACCTTCAACTCCATATTTAGGGTCCTGGCTACCAAAGGGTTCGAACTCTCCCTGGAACTTATTTTTGGGGGAGAAGTCATAGGCCTTGGGGTCAAAAGTAATCCCCTCCTCTTCGCAATAGGTTTTAACCTCATTGCTAGATCGAAGACGTATACTATCATGATAGTAGTACACGTCAGTTCGATCACCAGTCTTTCTGGGGACCATCGTCCATCTCCACTTCGAGGGATGCGGATCGCGAAGGGTCACCCTGTGATGCTTCAAAATTGATTTTGGAGCCTTTTTGGCAGAATCACCACATTTCTGGACTGGCAGAGAAGAACCCAGGGCCTCGGCGTACTCATCGTCGCTCGAGTCAGGTTCACTGAGCAGGGGCCGAGTCTCATCAGGGGTGATGGTTTCATCTACATTTACCTGATTCGACTCATAAATGTGATCCTGGTCTTTGTTGTAGAACCTGTACCCACATTCAGTGCCGGATTTACCATATAGGCAAACTAGGCACTGCCTAGGGGCCCCTACAAATTACAGCCCCCACAAAATTGTAGAAAAATGGGCAATCCCTTTAATAAAAAAAATTAAGCATGCATTCCGAAAAAATGGGAAAACGCTGCCCTTAAGCCAGCCCCCACATATTTGTGCCTAGAGGCCCCCACAGTGCTTAATACGGTGCTGCCCACGGTTGGTATGGGCATAACCGAAAAGGATGCCAGGAACCGCCGTATCCGCAAATTTCCCTGATCTTTGTTTTTGGGGGATAAAACCATGAACCTTGCTGCCAATTCGGCGCATGTGTGCAATGTTCGGCATATAGCCCCGGAACTGATATTATTTCACGCAGAGACAAAAATAACTATTAAATTACTTTGTTTATTTTTTAGGTGAATTGAAACATTGTGCGATCTCACAGGTCAACACCCTGGACAAGTGTGCAGGTCAAAAACAACATGGCCGCCCAGGTCAAAATTACAAACAACAACAGCATTACCTGGACGGACCTGACCATTTCTAAGTAAGGTAAATAATATCAGGTGGGGAGGATAATATGTTCAATTCATTATTCACATATTCATTTCTACAGTTCTCTCCATTTTCCAGGATCACACAGGTGTTAGGACCCCAAAAAGGGAAAGAGGTTAAAAGGTAAAAATTACAGGAATAGAGGAGGGCCAGATAGGGGGCCAAGGTGGTGGAAGGGTTAAAAGTGGGTATGCGGCTGGAGGACATAATGGGAGAGAGGAGTTGCCCTGGCCATAGGGCCACTAAAAAGGAGCGGAGAGGAGCAATTTTGGAACGAATAAGGAAGGTAGCAGATTGGAGTAGCCGGAGTGGGATAAGAACGTGGAAGTGGTGGAGTTGGAAGGAAGGAGAGGTAGCTTGGAGAACCCAGTGAGACAACCCGGACATCCAAACTAAAGTCATGGTAGGACACCTGTGTTACCTTGGAGATCTTTTTGGAGGGGAAAAGCTTAAGTAGGAGTGTCAGGGGGGATGTTTGGGGAAATATAGGATTATGACTTGTGTGATTTTGGTGAAAATAAAGCCTACTACCTTACCTAGACAATCTAGTGGAGTCCCTCATTAGGGGAGACAACTTAAATTTAGCACAAAAACACTACCTGAGAGAGATGCCGACCCGAAGCGCTTCCAGGAAGCATGCAGCAAGGAGCATCCCTAACAAACAAAGACAGTGAAGTTTTGTTGACCAACAGGCCGCCCTTGGCAGGTAGGAGGTGCGGAGGCAACAAATGGTGGCAGCGGTGGGATTCAAAATTTGTTTATTAGGAAAGGTGTAATTAAAAATTTATTAGGAAAGGTGTAATTGAAAATTTATTAGGAAAGGTGGAATTGGGAAAAATTGGGAAAAATTGGGTAATTATAAAGTGATGGGATTCTAAATTTGCTACCGGAGAAACAGTAGGGTAGAGGTGTATTGAGTTACGGTAAGGGCAAAAAGTGAAAAAAAAAGAGAAGCCAGTAGCGACAATGAAAGCTGATATGTCAGAGTTACCAAGACCGTATTAAGGGGGAATGCGAGCTACAGTGGGATAAGGTGGCTAATGAGTGTTTAGTGTTGTGATAGGGCCTTAGTTATAAAACCACACTTAAAATTTTTGTAAATTTAGAATTTGTTCTGGAAAGTGTTAAAATTAGGTTACATACCTTTAAAAACTGTGAAATGTGTAATTTGGCATGGCTGGGACCATTTTAGATGTTAGGGCACTTTCTTTCTAAATCTAATTTCTGGCATACCAATTCAGATAACAGGGTAGTGTCACAT
>JAQGCC010003597.1:0-14994 GCA_034698905.1 Xestoiulus laeticollis
GAGGCTGTGACGGTTGTGTCTGTTGATGTGGGAGTCGAGGCTGTGACGGTTGTGTCTGTTGATGTGGGCGTCGAGGCTGTAAACGTGGTTGCAGTGCTTGCATCAGTTGCTATAAGCATTGTGGGAGTAGTTGCAGTTTTTTCATCTGGAATTTTAAACAAATTGTTCTGTTATTGATGTTCCTAAGTACCACAAATGCAATATCTACCAACGGTATTTTAATAAATTTAGCTGCAATTTCCAAATTCAAATATTGAAGAATATTTCCTAACTTAATTTCATTGCTTGTTTTGAAGGTCATTTGATTATGTTGCACTTTTTTTTGTTTTCTTAAGTTTGGCTCAATTAAGGAATGGAACTGGGGCATATTCAGAAAAAGCTCAAACGAACAATACACTCAGCGAATCAAGTTTTGAGTATATCTACTCCAAATGAAGTATTTATTCGAAGGGACCGAATCTAACAAAACTTTTGTTAAACATTAGTTTCCTTTATGAAAGCAT
This sequence comes from Xestoiulus laeticollis, assembly GCA_034698905.1. Taxonomy (NCBI): domain Eukaryota; kingdom Metazoa; phylum Arthropoda; class Diplopoda; order Julida; family Julidae; genus Xestoiulus; species Xestoiulus laeticollis. The sequence continues at coordinate 504 of JAQGCC010003597.1, forward strand.
TAAACATTAAGTAAAAATACTTTTGTAGGCAATACTGGAACACAATAAAACCTTTTAAAAAGTCCACCAAAAAATTGGCACTCTCAAGGTGAATGGTGACACTCAAGGACGTGCGGCCCTTTTAGTGTGTGGGAGGTCGATATTCCTAGTCTGCTGGACCTTCAGATGCAGCGGCTAGGAATGTTGGCTGCTGACCACATTCCTGGTCGGGGATATGGTGGAGCGATGAAACGGGCAGAAGAGAGTTTGTTTTTTTGTTGATTTATTACGTTGGCCTATTTCTGCACACGAGGGCTAAACACCAGCGCCAGGGAAAGGGCCTTCTTCACCTCCCTGAGAATTTTGCCTACGAGGGGGACTTCCACCCCCTCTCGAGGGGTCTTTAACGTGCAGAGAGCAAGGGGGATCCACACGGAACCTCGGTTTAAACTCTCATTCGAAAGAGACGCCACTTTGGGAATTTCGCCCTTTCGAAAAATTCCCACCGACCTCGACCGGGGAAGGGAGTTGTTGGAGAGGGGGCTACTGAGGCTGGTCGTTGCCTCGGTTCAAACATTAAATTAATTCTTTTTCTTAATTTTATTAATGACTAAGTTGCGGTCGTTGGAGAACGGCATGGTTTTAGTAGTGTTCAGAGGTAAAGTCAGGGTAGACTCGGGCACTGCCTGCTTGAGGCTAACTATACGCGAGTGAGTCGGGGCTTTTGGAGCCTTGGAGCCTCGAATTAGTGATATATTGTGTTCCACGGACTTGGATTGACGGCCAGTTGGTCGTCCTTTATTTTGTACGTTTGATATAATCTGTTCGACGTCACCTAATAAATCGACGAGTTCTGCACTAAACACTTGGCTGGCGTACTTACTTTTTGATCTCCGCACCTACGGACGGCCCAGCAGCTGGTACAAGGGCTAATGCCAGCGCACAGCACAAAGTTTGCGCCAGGAATTGAAACTTTTTAGCTGTTTTTATTAATCTAAATCGTTTTGCTATGTAAATTTATTATTTAACTGTTGGCAATTTTATAAATGTTTTCCAAAACTTAATCATCGAAATAATGCACTGTAGGGCTGAAATAAGACTATGCTAATAAACTTTCTAGAAGCTATGTACAATGTGTATGTTAGCACCTTCATATGATTATCTGGATGTCTGAAAATTGTTAGGCCAAATTTACACAAAGTTATAGTACATGTTTAAGCCAGTGTGGCTAGATTCCATCTGGATCATATTGTGACGATACCATAATGGGGCCTTTTTACATATTTTCTCTAATGGAGACCTGTTAGGGGTCTAGTCGTAATGGCTAAAATTAGCTTATGTGAATTGGGCCTTTGGATTAAAAAAGGAAACAGGATGGCTGACATACATGTAAATGTCACTCGACCCTTAATTTGAATTTACTCTGTCAATTTCCTTAGATTGCCATGGACCTGGTCACTAAAAAAGTAACCAGGTCTAATCTGCTATGGTATATTGCCAATGTAAAATTAACAACGAACTTTGCACTTCCTTCACCCATTAAACCAAGCGAAACTAGTTATTATATGCATGTACAGTATTTCTGATACATGTACCGGATGATGTTTGGCCAAAAACTCTCCATCAACCTTAAATATAAAATTTGAAAGTATTATGAAAAATCAATATGGTTTTTGAGTGATGATTTTAATGATATTAATTTGAAAATAATGTATCAAAATGTAAAAAAATACTAATTTGGAATATTAAAAACCATTATTTTAATACCATAAATAAATGTGCAAATTTTGAAATCGTTAGATAAGCGAGTAATTAGAGGGATTGAGCAAGCCTCCCTTAATGCTCCCTTAATGCTAACCACATTGACAGCACTGTATGTTTTTCCAATGCGTTCTCGTTAAGGTAAATCAGTTGACGGGGCATTAAGGGAGGCTTGCTCAATCCCTCTATTCATTCCAAAAAATATCTTTTTTGGAGAACTAAAACTGTAAATTTATATACTTATAGATTTTTAGCAGAATGTACATGGACAATGTATGATGTTTTAACCATTAGTAAAAATCGAATTTAATTGACCGATCCTACCTGTTATTTATTTTAATACCATTAATAAATATGCAACCTTTGAAATCGCTAGATAAAGAGAATAATTCATTCTGAAAATTGCATTTTTGGAGAAATAAAAACTGTAAATTCATATACTTATACAATTTTTAAGCAGAATGCAATTGGACAAGTATGATGTTTTAACTATAAGTAAAAATCCTACCTGATGATTGACATGATCCCTTTAAAATTGAACCACTCGCAATAAGTAACAAGAAAATCCATAAAACATGAATTGGAATTAAATTCATATTTAGAAATCATATATACAGATGGGTTATACTACTTTTGCTATTCTGATAAACCGAATATAACTGCATACTTTGACTTCTTCAAATCCGTGTTAGCAGTTATATATTGTACATGTATCTTTAAAAATCGTTTTATCTCAAATCGTATACGTACAGGTATATCAATCTGAGAAAAAAACGCTTGTCGCAATGGAAACATGTTTTATCTTGTATTATCTTGACATTAAAGGATCAATATGTGTGTTTTATTAAACGAAATCAATCTATGATAAATCATTTGTTGCTGATAATCCTTTTAAGTTATCTGTTTTAGTCAGAAATTGACGAGTTTAACTTTCTTTTTATACTTTATAACCCAAGAATTTCGATTATAACTCTTTTCATGCATGCATTATACAGTGTTCCAAAAGCTCAGTAGCGGCACCTAATTTCGTAAGTTAGGCATCATAATAGTTTTTTTTAGAACGATGTTATTTACGAATGTTATCGATGGTTCTATGGAGGTTTGGGGTATAATTCACATAAAAGCCCTAGTTTTTGAATATTTTCCTATTCTTTGTTAAAAAATAAGAACATTTTATCCGAAATATTTTTGCTAGAACATATTTTAAAGTTTTAAAATGTAACCTGTTGCAATTACTTGGAAATAATGGTATACACACAAATGAAATTTTGCTAAGAAGTAAAATTAACTTATTATTTTGAGGAGTCTATTTTATCCCGTAAAATTTTTCCACAAGTCGACATCACATTTTTCTGTGATGCATTTTATAATTTGCATATAAAAAAATTAGAACTTGTGTAGGTTTATATTAAATTTACTAAAACAAAATGTACACATTATGCAATTAATTCAAATTAAAAAATGCTCATTACTTTTGAATTGTATTAAATAGACCTCTATGCAAAATAAAACTTACTATAAACAATGTTTAATTTGAAGATGTAATTTACTAGATAAAATGCATTTATTATACTTTTAAACACAGCTGAACTTTAGAACACCTTGTTTATTGGATATGCATTTAATTGGCATTTGTTTTCATAAACAAAGTAATGATATATCTTAAAAATAAATAGTAATTAATACAAAACATGTGTTTTTTTTAAATTAAGATTCGTCGAATTTAAGAATAATGCTATAGTAGCACATGCATTTGAGGCTAACATTTTTAGGCTTATTGAATTTGCATCATTCAAAAGCAATTTTTGCACTTTAAAACTAATGATTACATTTTTATGTCAGTTGTTTTGTTGTTCCATTTCTTTGATCCCAAAATGAGTTAGCAGCTCAGATATTGACATTCTTCAGAATTTGATTGCTGTAAAATTTATCTGCTAGAAATTGGCAAGTAATCTCTGTTACCAATATCTATTATAGAAAAACGATACTTTCAGCAATGTCGTTTATTTTTGTTTATTATTTGTTTCTTGGTATGTTTACCTGGGTTCATTTATCGACTAATCTTCTATTTACACACTTAGCAGTATTTCTCCAAATAGATTAGAAAAATATCTTGCTATTTTTGCAGCAAGAATTACTAAAGTAAATAGGTTTTGAGAGTGGAATTAAATATACAATAGGTGTTCGTTAAGTTTCCATAATGATTTAATGCCCAGTAACAATCTTTACCTTGTGCTCGGCTTCGGTGTCCCTGTTACCAGTCATAATAAACCAACTGCAGAGGCCTTAATCATTGTTTTTAACTCGCATCACACAAACTGGTACTTGAATTAGAATCTAGGTAGACCAGACGTTTTCAGTAATTGGATATATCCTTCATTTTCTAAATGAAATCAGAAAAAAATACCATATGGGATGAAATACATATGTTGTGTTTATAAATGGAGTATTTTAAAAACCATGCAGCAAACTCACGTGATACTTCTCTCCATTAATGGGGTTACTCAAATGTAACATTTCTTGCTTATCATATTCCTATAATGTCCTGCTACAATGCATGTAATGCGGCAAACTGGAACAATACGATAACATAGAGAAACAAATTAAAGATCATGTGTCACTGAAAAGCATTTTTATTTTAATGTCACTAAGCAAAATGTTGATAAATTTAACAGAATTTAACTATGGTTATGTAATTAACCGACAGTTATACATGTATTTTCATCTATGTATTAGTCATTGAAGACTTAAGAAGGTATCATACCAGAATAAGCCTTTTTTCCAAATTATTTTTTAATTTAATTTTGAAAACTGTTAGGAACAAATGGAGTGTACGAGGTCCTAGTTGGATTGTTTAATTGTTTCGTTTATGTATATGTCTGTAAAGTTTATAGTTATTGTAATTATAGAGGGCCTGGTAAACTTTACGGACATATTTTCATGAAATGGAATATATATGTACATAAACATAAACAAATAATAGAATATTTATGCTAGGTAGGTCCTGGAACATTCCATTTATTCCTAACAGTTTTCAAAATTAAATTAAAAAATAATTTGAAAAAAATGCTTATTCTTGTATGCAACCCTCTTAATAAACTAAGATAATTTGCCTAACTTTTCTGTCAGGAGATATTTTGTCCAAAAGTTATCATAGATGGTCAGTTTTTATTTGAAGATTACTTTAACAGACAACTTACAAATATGTTAAGAAATAAATCGGAATTGTCAAATATTTATTTCGTTATATGTCTTTTTGAAGTATCGGCTAACCTCATGTTTTGACGATTGATATTAAGATCATCTTAGCAATGACTAAGATTTAAGGAAAATTAGATAATGTTTATGAAAGTTAAAGAACTAGATCAATTCAGATTTTTAATACCAAATACATGAATAAAGGGAATGACATTATTATATTTGTATATATGATTATCTTGCTAGGGTTTTATCTTAGAAAAAATAACTGCAGGTTTATAAATTACCTAATTAGCAACTTCTACTTACATGGTAGCATTCCTATATCGTCTTTTGTTCATATATTATCCATATGCGAACGCAACAATAGCAAAAACTACCAGAACAGCTTCAACAACTGATATGAAGAAGAACACTTTCTTAATTCCTATTTAGAGTTTTTACTGTCACGCTGCAAGTTTAACAGGTTCCGGTGTATCTGATAAATTGTAAATGCTTATTAGCAATTATATGCAAGACTCACACAATGGGAACCCAACATGGATCTAGCTGGTGACACGGGTATTTATACATACTTTTGTGTCATCATCTAACACACTGATGAGCACCTTGGGGTCTATTTGACACTAATAGTTTAAAATTTTCACAATGTTGATTTTCTTTGAAGTTTCAGATACATGTACAATGTGTTCAAATCTTAATGTTATATTTGAAAAAAGTAAATCATTTAAAGTTATCTGAAGTTTTTTACTTTTCTGGTGATAAATAGGCAACATTATGTCAAAATTAATCCTATTTGCTAAATCTTTTCTGACATTTTTTATTGTTTATGTTTTTTATTTTGTTTTGAAATTGAAAAATGTTGTATGCTTTATGTTATAATAAATGAAACAATTCCTTGATAAAAACAATTTAGTATACAGGTTCATAATTAATTGTAATCCTAATATGCCATCCTTTGTATAAACTTAACTCATACAGTATGTTTGAAAACTTCTAGAGTCAAATGGGCTCATCAGAGCTTCCATAAACAAGTTCATCAGAGGGTTAAATTGGATTATTTTAAATTACGTTCTATAGAGCATCGCGCTGCATGAACCATTGCCTTCGTAACTGAAAACAATCAAAATAATTAAAAATTAAAAATATGCAATTAACTTTTGATTAACAGTGTTAGAAAACGCATCAATCGTTGCAGTTTTATACACCAGAGTTTCTAAAAGTATTACTTTGATATATATATGGCAAAATTGCTCTGGAAGATTGAACTTTCCCTGTAAGACTGCTACCAAATACATACTCAAGTGCAACTATGAAGAAAATTACCAAAGTGTTCATTTCATAATGTGGCGAAGAAATAATTAGAAATTTAAATCTACATTATTAATACATCATAAAATACATACTTTACCAACTGTATACTTACATTAGGTGCTGCATTCATCTCGCAGTCCACAGTGCAACTTCCATACTCGGTGCTGCAGTCAGAAAAGGCTTGGACTAAACAGAAAAAAAAAATGTTTATAGGTCTATTCAACATAATATTTTATATAATTTTGTATATTCAACTTTAAAGTTTATTAAATATATTCAAAATCGAGCACATCTCAAGAATAGGTTTCACTTTTTTGGTTTTATTTGTGCAAAATAATGCATCAATTTAATGTTTTTTACATATACGCAAGAATGAAGATTTAAAACTATATTAGGAGATTGTTTTATACAAATATTTTTTCTACTTAGTTATGAAATCAAATTCGTTATCAATGGATTTTTGCTTCAAGTGAACAACTGTACAAAGTCAATGAATATCTATAACCTGATTAAATAATTTCATTACCCCTATAAATTTTTAGTGCAACGTAATCACTGAAAAATTATATAACCGGTCTCTAGGTATAGGCCCGGTCTCGACTCAATACATTTTTAGCAGTCAACGTTTTATCGAGATTAACAGTTTAATCTGATTAATTCATTATTCCTAGAATGCAATCATGGCACATTTTGGCTGAATCATTGCAAAACATGATTTGGCATTCCTACCCACTCAAAGAGGGTTACATACCAGAATAAGCCTTTTCTTTAAATTATTTTTTTTAAATTTAATTTTGGAAACTGATAGGAACAAATGCAATGAACGAGGACCTAGCATAATTTTTTTTGGCTATGTATATGTATATTCCATTTCATGGAAATATGTCTGTAAAGTTTATAATTGTAGAGGGTCTGGTAAACTTTACAGATATATTTCCATGAAATGGAATATACATATACATAAACAACAAATTTAAACAAATAATAGAATATCTATGCTAGAACCTCGTATATTCCATTTGTTCCTAACAATTTCCAAAATTTAATTAAAATAAAATAAGAAGGCTTATTCTGGTACCCAACCTTATTCTTAAAAGCATTGATGTACTGCAGTGTACACGGATTCGCAAAAATACCCCTGATGTAAACCTTTATTTTTTCACACAAAGGTTAAAAGTCGAATTTTTTTCTATAGAATATTTTGTTCTTGGAAAATTTAAAAAACTACTATTTTGATATCATGTAATATTTGTAATTGATTGATTGATATTGTACTCACTCAAACAAGAACTATAAATCAGTTAAAAAGGCAATATCAAATGTGTTGCAATTCAATTTATTGCCTCATAACACCCATCATGTGTATACTATTGCTTATTGGCAGTATAGTATTTCATTTTAGTGTGGTAGATAATGCATCGAAAATGCAGGAATTGTGCATTTTGTGATAAAAGCATGATTTGTAGAACAGAGTATAAAAGTTCACCCAAAATCTGGCACTTTGCCCCCTGCCACATGGCATAATATACATGCTGACTGCTGGGTAAGGAATTGAATTGAATTGAGAGCATGTTAAGAGGGTTGCATACCAGAATAAGCCTTTTAATTTAATTTTGGAAACTGATGGGAACAAATGGAATGTACGAGGACCTAACATAAATATTATATTATTTGTTTAATTTTTTTGTTTATGTATACATGTATGTTCCATTTCATGGAAATATGTCTGTAAAGTTTACCAGACCCTCTACAATTATAAACTTTAAAGACATTTCCATTTCATGACATTTTAGGAGCAATTTCACACAATCTAGAGACACAAAGTAGAAAGAATACAAAATAAAGGTCTTCCAATTATTGGTTTTGAAATTATGAACATTTATCATGTGCAGTCTTATGTTTTTTGCCTGCAATTTCTTCTTGTAGGCCCATTCATGCCTGGTAGCCAATGAAAAAGATCATCAAGCAAAAACTCACAAGAGAAGGTGCTTAAGATAATTTTTTTTCATTCATTGTACCAAATGAGTAACGTGAGTATTTGCTGCCACATAATACTCAAGGGAGCAAGAGGAATACCAACTTGCTCATACTCTCTTAACTTATCATTGTTGTTTGACCTTATGACTCAAATATTTACCCATGGTACTACTCGAGTAGGATAAAACTAATCATCGTGCAAAACTAAGAAAAAAATGGCCTTCATGAGGCGTTCACGACGGGGCCTATACTATACCTATTAAAAATGTCTTATTTCCATAGGATATATCATAGGTCTATTTGGAGGAGTCCAACTCTGTTTATTCACAATGCCCATCAGCAAACATAAGTAACTAAATAATTTAAAATTTAAATTCAAGATTATTTTTACCATTTTATTGTTCTATATAGTACAATGTTACATTGGCCTATACTGTACAGCTGTACTAATAAAATCGTCAATATAATTATCGCTCCCTTAACAACACCGATGATAATAAATGCTGTAAATAGAACCTTAACATTTCACTTATAAAAAATTAGATAGCCATTGAGTTAAATGAGAATTCTGACAAAGTATGATGAAGTAATCTCACCTGTCTTGAGAGCAATAAAGTCCAAAACGATAAGCATTGGCACCTGTAATCATTAAAGATAGACATCTAGTATATGCGATATAAACCAATAATCAGAATAAACATTTGTAATTAATGTACATGTAATGAATAATTTTATAGTGAAACTTGGAACAAAACCAGCCTCAAATTATGATTAAGCCTGATACATTTATTTTACCTTAATATTACTTGCAGAATGTGTTGAAATTACTGCAGTTGATGATATACGTGTATGTTTCATGGTTTTCGTGGCATTGAGTGCGCTTTGCTGAAAATTAATAATAAAAAATAAAAAATGATTTAAAAATGAGATCGTTTGTAATTTGATAATAGTTTGTGATATATCATTTTAAAACATTTTCTTATTGTTGTGATTTCCTTGTTTTTATTTAGTCACGACATATCTAATTGCACTTGCCTAAAATAAATCTTCAAAATGAGATTTTACAATTTGTACACACGACGTCGAACGAATATCCCGCTTTATAGTCGTTATCATGCTTTCATATTTAGCTACTTTTATTTGCCACTAGATTGCGCAACGACCCAGTAATACTGACACATTTTACTCTCAAGTTAATCAAGATAAGAAAAGATCAGTTGAGAGAAACGATAGTTACATGTATTTTAACGGCTTTATCTACATGTACAGTAGGCCCTATACTATATACATCGCAGAGGCAGATTAAGCATTGTCATAATAAAAGATGCTAGGATATGGAGATTATAAGGCCATACGTAGGGAGGCATTTAAATTTTCAAGAAATTGAATTACTACAAGACAGTTTCTATAAATATAAATATCAACTTGTACAACAATAAGTTGCCATTATATTTCATATTTCGCTTTCTTGTGCAACAAATTCATATTAAAATCTATGGAATACATTTTTCATAAATGCTTCTCAACAATTTTCAGACTTTTTGCTACAATTTCAGCTTAGTGACCCAGTTTTTCTAAAGATTTTCACCAATGAAGAATCATCAACCTTATTTTCAAAAAATGTGTCTACTAAGTACTAACATGTAGTTTACTGAAATTAACTTAAATACTCAGATCCGGACAACAGGTTTTCTTCATCACACCTTTCAGATGCATCCAAGAAATCGTCTCCACGACTGCAATAAGGGCCGTCAAATAGTGTAACTCTGCATTACTACGCGGGCCCTTGACAAATGTAATCGACATTGCATACTGGATTTGTCTAAAAACAAAAAAGTTGCAATTTTTACAACTAATTCCACAGCGAAATAAAGTTTTAGTACATGCCCATGTATATGTTAAATTTTCAGTGGTGTCGTTGGACTTTCAAATAAGATTTCCACAGCTTCAGTAGCGATATCCTTCCTCTTGTATTGTGCACGTGGGCCTATATATGTCGCCTAATTGAATTTCATCACATATTTAGGAATCTGAATAAAACACATGTACATGTAGATGAATAAGTCGTATAATGTAACTGCTATCAAGAAGAACGCTCATGTTCAACGGTTCAAACACAATGGCAAAATGAAAGCTACTGTAGTCGGCGCCAAACTTATTTACAGAAGCTGCTTAATAAATGTATATATTATCGCTTTCCGGCCTCCTACACAACTCATTTTTAACATGTGTATTAAGTTTTAAATAAATTCCTTTTTACATTATAGGCCTACGTTTTATACAATTAAACTATTTTCTAAAAACAAGAAGACAAACACTTTTGAATTGCATTTGGTTCGCTTTAAATTTAAGCTATTTTTAATTAATTTCACTGCAAATGTTACATTAACTTCTGTAAAAATGTTCTCGGTAGAAATTCCCTCATTGTTTCCAGAAATGCATTAGATCCATGTATATATCTATAGGCTGATCGAGATACTTGACATACAGGTACATTATTTTAAGATTGACATAAACCATAATTTAAAACATTAAGTAGCCTTGTAATATTCTGGATATTATGCCTTCTATATAATTTAAGAAGATTTAAAAATTTAAATAAAATTATTGCTCATTAAAAATCTCGAAGCGTAATTGCAAGCCATTAAATTGAAAATATAAGCTTTTTGAAATACTTAATTTTCAACCTTACCGACACATGTGCATTAATTCCTTTTGTTTTTAACCAGCAGAATGATCAGTATTCTGCAGAATTTTTATTCTGAAGAATTAAAATAATTCTGCAGAATTTTTATTCTGAGCAGAATTTCTGAGCAGAATTTCTGAGAAGAAAAATCTCGGCAGCACATGTACAACCACTGCAATCGAAACTTTTAGCAATACGTGTAGTCCCTCTTTGTTAGGACCTGTTGAGACCAACAGGCTGATATACTATTGAAATCGGTGCATGGTGGTGCTTGTACCTGTAGAAGGAATTGTGTTTTTGTCTTCTTATATCACCAGCTACCTACCCTATGAATTTGTCAATGCTTTACCGGAACACCCTGTATTTAACAACAGCTATGAGGTGCATGAGTAGTATGTAACCCCCATCTGGCTCATAGTTCCAATTTCTTTCACCAGGGGTTGTGGTGGCGCTATTGTCGCATCGTGGCTCCTCCACCCTGACGTCATCCGTTAGGCCCCTCCCCCCTTATGACATCATAGGCGGGAAATTTGAATTTTAAATTATTAACCGGAAGTGGGAAGTGTCGTTTTTTCAAGATGGCGGCGATGCGGGAAATTTGAATTTTTGAATTTTAGATGGAAATGGCGAAACAGCGTATTTTGTTATTTATTGGTGATTATTTGTTGTTGTTGTTGTTGACAGTAGTATGTAGCATTGATATATAAATGGAAAAAAGTGGAGAGAAGTAAGAATAGAACTCAGGACCCTATGCGTGGAAGGCAGGAATGCTAAACACTAGACCATAGGACCTATGTTAAAAAAGAAGGAGAAAAAGTTGACCAGTTGAATGATGGGGGAATGAACAGGTTTTTGAGAAATGGTCATGGGTGGAAAGAACAGGTTTTAGAGAAATGGTCATGGGGGAAAGAACAGGTTTTAGAGAAATGGTCATGGAAGAAAAAAACAGGTTTTAGAGAAATGATCATGGGGGGAAAGAACAGGTTTTAGAGAAATGGTCATGGAGGAAAGAACAGGTTTTATAGAAATGCACGTTTTGCACAACAACAACAACAAATAAACACCAATAAATAACAAAATACGCTGTTTCGCCATTTCCATCTAAAATTCAAAAATTCAAATTTCCCGCATTGCCGCCATCTTGAAAAAACGTCACTTCCCACTTCCGGTTAATAATTCAAAATTCAAATTTCCCGCATCGCCGCCATCTTGAAAAAACGTCACTTCCCACTTCCGGTTAATAATTTAAAATTCAAATTTCCCGCCTATGATGTCATAAGGGAAAGGGCCTAACGGATGACGTCAGGGGGGAGGAGTTACGATGCAACACTCGCGACACCACAACCCCTGGTGGCAGAAATTGGAATTATGAGCCAGATGGGGGTTACATACTACTTGCGTGTTTATGAAAGTATCATACGTTTTATATAGGCATAGACCTATTAGTAAATAGAAAAGATAAAGATTTAAACACTCCTTTATTTAATGAAAGTAGCCTACAACAGAAAAAAAATATTTATAGAAATTACATTCTAAAGATAGGATCTTTAGCTTAGATTTTTTTAAAAATCAGAAATATTATATGCATGGAGATTACTGCATCCATGTGTCAGCCAAGTTTTTCATTTTAATAATAATGTCAAATATCATGTATCGCGTTTTGCAGTGATAATCAAAATGCACAATGATATTAGAATCACCGACTATTGAATTAATTAGATTAAACTTTTAATCTCAACACAACATCGACTGTTCAAAAAGCTTTGTAGAGGACATCAGTCCTAGATACACTATAATTAATCTAAATTATTTATCATTAATACCGTTACTCAAAGAATTAGTCGGACGAATTTAATTTTTTAATGGCACATTACGGACGCGCAAAACAAAATTAAGCGCCATTAAATTTGCAATAGGCTACAATATTAACGTTCAACAACTTGAATGATAGGTTAAGATGAAACTCAGATTTTTAAACATATGGCTACATATAAATTCTAATTTTCCATATGAAATGTAGCCTAGATGTATTAATGCATGCTAAAAAAAAAGTGCCAGAACTAAAACTTGTCTCCTAAAACAGTTGTCGCGTGACGCATGGTAGTGTATAAATTTATTTTGTGTAAAAATATTATTATAGGCTCTATTTATCGAAATCATAAAGCTACTATATAGAGGGAGGATTAAATCTTGGGGATAAAAGACCGCATTTGAAATATATCACGTGTTAATCAGAAATTGGATCTATTGACTTGTAAAATATTCCTTATTGACAATATACTTCATAAATTCTCATTATTGCTATCCACATGGATCCACTTTAAACCTAGTAGGATCGAGTCATCGACCACGCTCAGAATCTTATCCACGATTAAATAAGTATTCGATTAGTAATTGACTATAAAGCTAATAGGATGCCGGGCGTCACCATTGATGTTTTTTGGAATCCATTGAAAACAATCATATAATGACATTCGGCGCATTCCTGCAGCTTTGATGTAGCCCTATTGCATTAACATTTTACCTCTGAAATTTCGTAACATATAAGATATCGGAATTCAAATAAAAACACGCTAAGATTAGCTTCATGAGAACCCCGGCTAATATGACAGAACAATCTTGTCTTATTTATAAGAATTTCATGCTTTATTAAGTAAGACAAAAATTACTTGCACATACATTGTGCAACTGGTTACATGTATTTATATTTTACTAGCTCAAATAAAACTGCATTCGATTAGTGTCATCAATGTCAGACAGATTAACTTCACGGTCTTCAGATTCCATTCTGGATTTCCTATTGTAAAAAAAATAACCGAAAACTTCTTTTAAAAAATCTAGAATCTAAAAGCATCTATAGGCATTTATAAAAAAAATTATTTCATATAAAACCAAACCAAAGTTAAAAAAGAGACGTTTTAGTTTTTAACAAAACCATTAACTATACAAGATTGTATTTGCACCTAAAATGCCCAAATTCATTTAACAAAAATAGCATAAAAATTAAACTAAAGAATGTTTTTACCTCTTTCTGGCCCGTAGGATTCCAAAGATGACAAAAATAATCGAAACAATAGAGATACCTCCCACAACAACACCAATGACAATAGATGATGTCTTGCTAGTGCTTGTAGATGGTGTCGTTCCTGGGCTATTAGTGGTAGACATGTCTGTGCTAGTATGGGTAGAGGTGACTATAGCAGTGGTGGGAGACGTGCCTGTCGTAGTGGTAAATGACGTGCTTGTCGTAATGGTTGGCGACATGGTAGTGGTGGAAGTTGTTTCTGTCGAAGTGGTTGGGGACGTGCTTGTAGTAGTGGTGGAAGATGCGCTTGTCGAAGTGGTTAGCAACATAGTAGTGGTGGAAGTTGTGCCTGTTGTAGTGGTTGGTGACGTGCTTGTAGTAATGGTGGGCGTTGTGCTAGTTGTAGTGGTGGGAGATGTGCTTGTCGTAGTTGTTGGCAGTGTTGTAGTGGTGGCAGTTGTTCCTGTCGAAGTAGTTGGGGACGTGCTTGTAGTAGTGGTGGGCGTTGTGCCAGTTGTAGTGGTGGGAGATGTGCTTGTCGTAGTGGTTGG
>JAQGCC010003598.1:0-14992 GCA_034698905.1 Xestoiulus laeticollis
AATTTTAATTACACAAGTCGCTGACTTGGTTGAGAGCTTTCCCCATAGGAAACGGGGTGTTTCGTTCCCCCTTAAAGTAATATCTGGCCTATAACCTCTGTCTCAAGCGGATGGCTTTATTTGGTGCGACTGCATGGTCCTGAAAAGGTGTAAAATAGAATTGTCTATGCTTGAATCTCCGGATTCAGATTTCCAATGAATAGGATGACCAACTGTCACGTTTTTGACACTAAAGTCTTGCATTAGCTGATGGCATACTCATTGCAAGATGGTTACATCACTTATACTGTGGTTACATTTCTATCCAAAGGTTGAGCAGAATTATACATACAGTAAGTGTATGGTGGCTCATTCAGATGAGTTTAAATTGAGATTGTGTTAACACCTTGTTCTCTTGCACCTTAATGAACCATCATTGGCCTCCTTTTGATATAGCAAAACAGAAACATTGGAAATAATGAAAAATTCATCCAAACAGTTTCATTCATTACATCAAAAACAACTGAGAATTAAATTTGCACTTTATTCTTCTTATAAGTATTCAAACTGCTGCAGCGAAAGAAGTATTGAGAAGAGTATTGCTGCTATAGGTGCATACAAGTATATCCTCACTTTTTTCAAACATACTGCAGAAAAACTGCACATTAATTGAATAAAAGTATGTACATGTACATGTAGGCTACAGTAAATTTTCTGCTTGGTAATTACATGTATATACATGTACATTTCTGGGTTTATACATGTATTACAAAACATTCGAGTTTGCAGAAACATCTGTTCAACACATTCCTAGCTGTTTAATTAGGATGTGAATTTTGTGGTGACAGGACGATTGCGCACACGGACATTTCCCCACTCGGATTTCGCATCAAAATATGCAGACGCTCCTTCAATAATAACCTTGGAAGTAACGGCGCTTTGGAAAGCTGACGTCTTTAAAATGGCGACACTTCCTCGTATCGTAGGGTACCTTGGTTTCTTTTTACCATTTCTTGTTGATTTTGTAATTTTGATTGTTTAAGTATTTCCTTTTTATTAGTAAAAATAGCGATTTACACTGACGTTTTAGCTATATAAGCACGTTAGTTGTACGCGTTCTCTAGAACATTACTCAGTTCTAAATGCCTTCATGCAGTACTAAATCGTACTGCTCCCCCGTATGTTGAAGTTTGTTCAATGTGGATATGCTATCGGAAACTCAGTTTTGGTAAATATCCGTTTATATCTCGATTTTGGGAATTCTTCAATCAATGTCAAATGGCAGCGTCGTCGATTACGAATTCAGTCGGCTTTTGAAAGGTAGTCTGATACCATTTTTTTTAGTAGAGCTTCAAAGAAGTGTCTTTATGCTAAAATTATTTCAAGATTGCTAAGGTAACGTATTGCCATCAAAATACTATTAAAATATAATAATAACGAGTTTGATAGTTATAATAATTCAGTTTTTGAAATCATACTTGGAATTAAATGCTGTGGATGATTACGAAATCGGGATCAACAAACTTATTTGTAACTATACGTACTTTCAGAATTTATGCTAATGGCGTTTAAATTCAGAATTAATTAATGGTAGCCTAGCTATATGCGCAGGTAAAGAAGTGTTTCTATTCCAATAAATACAATGCTTAAAATATAGGCTACTGTAGTATGGACAAAGAATCTCTTTAATTTAAGACTCATGATTTTGCAAGGCTTGCAATAAACATTTTGTAAGATCAATTCTTGTAAAGATAGACAGCTAGCCTAGCTATAGCCTATTGTTAACAAGTATATGACCTGTAGCCGATCTAATTTATCAATGCAATATGCTGGGAATGCCTTAAAACACATTAAGTCATTATTATATTGAAAATTCTCTCACGTACAAGTGTAATGTTGACGTTTGTGTAATATGCATGTTTGCTAGAGGCACCTAATCTCGCTCACATGCCTATTCAAACTTTCAAAAGTCTGTTTAACTCATGCAAAAAACAAAGTTTGTAGCAAACCTGTAGCCTACAAAAAGTGATGCATACTTATGGTATGATATAGCGATGATTTCATGGTTTAAAGTTCCATGTTTGGGACACTCGTTTTTGATCCTCGAAGATCAAGCTCAATTTTCAGAAAAATGACACTAAGGAAAGCTGGCCTGTCTTTGAATCAAGGGCTATGCTAGCTTTCACATTTTTATATCCATCGATCTTTTTACTGTTGCTGTTTAGACATTGCTATTTAACGAAACTTATATAATATTCTTTGAAATATTTTGTATTGTATGAGGGTTGCCTTTATGCAAGTTAATACGGTAATTGTTGAGAGAACTTCCTGGTGACTGATGTAAAATTCCTGTTCCTTATTTTTAGGGACCTCCAGTTATTGTACCATCTTAAAATGCCCAAAGTTTCATGAGAAAAGCAAAGGATTAAAGACATCGTCGATGATAAGAAATGCCGATTATCAACGAAGATGCAGGAGGCGCCGGTAGAGCAGCTGGAGCTGCTGCTGCGGATGGCACTGCTAACAACAACAACAATAACAACAATGCTAGGAACAACAATCAAAACCCGCTTATTAATGTGCGGGACCGATTGTTTCATGCCCTGTTCTTTCGTATTGCCCTGGCTTATGCCAGAGCATTTCCTAAACCAGTCAGGCGACTTCTGGAATTCGTCGTTTTGCTTAAGGTTAGTCAGCATCCCATGTTGTTAATTCAACAAACATGACAATAATTCTAGTTGTATGACATAACAATCCTTTGTTTAAATTGCCCACATCAAATTACTTAAAAACAGTTGATCCTTTAAAGTCAGAATCTTGCTTTTTACTATCTTGTATACTACCAAACAGTATTTTGAAGACAGTATGGTTTTTTTAGAATGATGTGATGCCAAATTTGTGTTTTGAATATTTTTTGTTCTCTTTTCAGGCTCTGATTGCCCTTTTTATTTTGGCATACATCCATACTGCGTTTGCTCGTTCCCCTATAAATTGCTTAGACCACATCCAAGCAGACTGGCCAAGAAATGGCATTTTAAGAGTGGAAATCGTCCGAAATGCAGACGAGAGTTATAGCATCGAGAAGTCGTATCAAAAGGAGCAACAGTTGCGCGAGCGGGATGGCGAGGAGTTTCTGTTTCCCTATCTTAATCAGAGCATGGTAACGGAGGAGGATCTAATAAACGAGGAAAATGCAGCAAAAGGAAATGCTGGGCCGAATTTAGAAAGCGAGGCAATTAATAATCTTGATGATACCAGTTCTGAAGAAGAATCTTCAGCAGTTCCCGGTTCGACAAATCAGACCAATTCAGAAGATGCAGATAAAATGCAGGATCATTCAAGTTTTAATCCTTTTAGAGAAACAATCTCGGAATTTGAAATGCTAACCAAAGCTGGTGAGTTTGTTTTCTGTTTTACTATTTATAATTTATCTACGGTCTATATAGATCTCCCGTATCGGCTTACTTAAGGCCTCCCCACTGAACAAGGGAATGAGTTTAGAATCTCTGAATACAAACTAAACTTTTATAACAAAATTACCCCACATTCCTTACCTTTCCCATCACGCCGCACACTCAATCAGACTGCGAGACTGGCTGCGTCTTGAAGAGCCCATACTTTCGCTTCATTCCGTATATTTCCAATTTGCAGTTTTTAATTAAATTTGTGGAGGTTAAGCTGAATATAGGAATTGTTTTTGCAACTGGTTTATGCAGAATGCATGAAAGTCAATAGTCTACGATTTTTTTCCCTATTTACCGCTTCAAGATTTTCCATTTATTAGTCTAGTACTCTAGTAACGGATGCAACAATGCACGTATGGCTGAACGAGATTGTAACATTATTTCAAGTTGTTGTGACCAATTTTTCACCACTTATTTCAGACAAAGTACTCTATCCCAACGGCATGGCAACATAAACTGTCCTTGGAATCGAATAATTTACCTGAAATAGATGGTAGCCTAGGTTTTCAAGTCAAGATTTTCCTATTTTTGTTTCAATTTTAAATCTGAGCTTAGTACGCAAGTTCCCAAAATAGCATAGATTTCCTTAGAATCCAATATGAACGATTGATTTTTATTTGCATTAGTGAAATTACTATTTCAATTTTTTGTTTCACTGACAGCATCATATAGACAGGCTGCATAATTGCTCGTTGTTTGACATGTGTAATAGTTGCATTATATAACGCTAACTTGAAAATTGCAATTTCAGTGTGGCCTACTGAAGAATACATTGTAGAATATTCATTGGAGTACGGGTTTCTCCGATTATCGCCGACTACAAGACACCGCTTAAACATTCCAGTCAAGATTGTTACATTAGGTAAATGTGATGTTGCTATTTGTTGAACAAAATACGTTTAAGTAGTGGTTGCATTTAATTATCCATTCATTTGTGTATAAAAATATTAAAAGCTTTAAACAAAACTTATTTTCGAAATTTTAGAATTGAAGAAAAGATATAGCAAATTGTTATTTATTTTAAAAAAATTGTAATTATCATAAATCGCAAACAATCGGGAACAAAATTTCTCAAATTTGTCCTTGCAACCTTGAGAACTTCACCTTTCCCAATTTACTTCATATTTTACATATAATCAATTATAATTCATATTTTAATGTGAGAGTACATTTTCATCATTCAAACATTGTCTATATTAAGCTAAACCAAAGGCGATTTAACGTTGGGTTTCTTATTATTAGATCCTAATAAAGATGAGTGCTTTGGAGACCGACTTAGCCGGTTCTTCCTTGAAGAATTCTTGGGCTATGATGACATACTTATGTCAAGTATCAAAAGCCTGGTGGAACAAGAAGAAAACAAAGGTAACTTCTACTATTTATTAAATTTAAACCAGTATTTAGGCTCAAATATTTGTAATGTTTTTTTTTTCCACTTGCTTCTGTTAATAAGCGGTTCCATTCATTTTTACATTTTTTTTACCGTAAATACTTGAATAAAATCCGGTATCAATAATTCACTGTCTCGAATAAACCCCGGGTGTGAGGGAAATTCCCTAAGTGCTAGCTTTGTGTGCACGCCTCACAATTGATTTCGACAACTTGCAAGTAGGCCCACTGTAATTCGTCATTATTACTGTACCACTTTTATTTGGTCCTGTACCGTGGATGCTTGTTTCTGCTAAATTTTTGTCATTTCTAATTTATCGATACTGTAACTTTGAGGGAATAAAAATAATCAATCCCTGGTCAATTTCCTTAATTTTAAACAAACCTCCAGGAGTTTATTCAAGTATTTACGGCTGTATAAGGTTTTTGGTTTTTGAAAATTTCTTCATAGTACATGTACCTAAATACTGCTTTCGAAGCAAATTCAATAATTTATAATATTCTTACAATTGTTTAAACTAGTTATTGCGTCCTAGTCATCTACCATTATTTCTGCAAATGCATTTTAAAATTTTTTATGTATTTTTGATTTTACTTTAAATGTACTATATAAAAATGTTCAATTAATCTTAATAATCAAGCCATCGTTAGTAGAAATAGCCTTAAAAATCCTCTGAAAAAAATTCCTTTGAGTAATTTTGTTATTTTACTCTGGAAAGTAGCTATGAAGTTGTTTAACGTGACAACTTAATTTTTCAGGCTATTTGCGCAATGTTGTGACTGGAGAACATTATCGCTTTGTTAGCATGTGGATGGCAAGGACATCCTATTTACCAGCAGCATTCATAATGTTTGTTTTTGTAAGTAAATACCAATATATATTTATATTTATCTTAATTTCCAAGTCCAAATATATAATCCATATACTTTACAAGCGTGTGTATGCTGTATGATTGAAATCGTTGGATATGCTTTTTGACAAAATTGCTCTGCCTTTTTTGTATTCTTTAACAAGAACACTGAAAAGTTTTATTATAAAAACGAGCAATAAGGTTTATATTTGGTAGTACTAGGTCTCATAAAAATGTATGCTGAGGCACAAAACATTGTTTGAACCGACAAGGTTGGCTTAAAGGTTATGCTTAGCTCCTTGAACTCGGGAGACTCGGATTCGTACCCCGGTCGGCTATCCTGGTTGTGGTTTTTTGTGGTTTCCCACAACCTCCCTTAATCGCCTATTTAGGCAAATATTGGCGGATGCTGAAATAGCGCCCCAAAAAGCGGCTACGACAAAACCAATTAAAAATCTGGCACTTTGTTCCCTGCCACATGGCATGTTACATGCTGACTGCAGGGTAACAAATTGATTTGAATTGAAATGATAATTGTTTTTCTTCATCCGATACGTTATACAGTGAATTTTGTGCTACTTATATAATATCATCGAATAGAAAATTCACAAATTATATAAAAATACCTCTATATAGTCTGCATGCATATTAATCTCTTTAAATATTTAACGACAATTCAAACTCCTAAAATGCAGCAAACTTGTAAAACATGTCTGCAGTAATGAATTTGTGAAAAAATGTGCAGGAAGTGATTTAGTATTTCCAGCATACCATGTGATATTTCTTTTATCATTTTCCGTTTAGAACTTTATTAAAGATAAAAGGAATTTACATAAAGTAACACACTGAAATTGTCCAATAGATGCAATTTTTTTCTCTGAATATTATTACCCTGCCATTAACCACGAATCCACATTGATTAATAATTCATATTAGTAAGATTGTTAATTAGATAGCACTGATTTCTGTAAATTAGATTTCTGTTGCCAATTTGCGAAACATATGGATTCTTTATTTGGAATTTATTAAACGCCATTTTCTGACAAAATCGATATATATTGATCCACTGATAGCAATTAAGTGTTACATGCTTCTTTCATTGGTTCTACTATTTAAAGTTAAAATATTGATTATTATCATCCATAAGGGGCTAACTTCGTACTTAAGTTTTGATATTGATGAAATGTGTATCGCTATGTTTACGATTACCTTGCGTTGCGTCACTTAGGTTCAATTACAGGCAATACGATCGGTTCCCATATGGCAACACGTTTGCTGATAATCATAAATGCAAAGTGTATTTAATTACCTGTAATTATATTTAAATGACACAGTACAAGGTAATTGTAAACATAGCGTAAGTAACATTACAATACCCATATGTAATGACATCGGCTACTTACATCTTGCATGTATGAAAGAGATATTATTCTGTCAAACAATACGTCTGCTGACATTTCGAACTATGAGCATTAAAGGGGTTTAAAGGGTCAAGCTGTAAGCGATCTAAAAAATTGTAATGATGCCGTCGCACACGAAATCTTAAAGAAGTTTGAGAAACACTGATTTAGAATCATTGTTTTGAACTGGTTTTTCATAAATGATTTCCACTGTCCGAGTGATAGTGATAAATTTCTAGAAATTTGGGTATTAAGGTTCAAATGTGACGTCGGCCAATCTTCTAAAGCTGGTAAACATTAATATATTTTAGAAATGAAATATTTTTGTTGGTATGCCTACTGGGGTGCATGCGAAGTGCCCATCTTTGGAGTTGCCCATCCCAAAAGGATGCCTGGATGTGTACGAAGAGTTGACCATATTTCATATAGCACTGCCTAGTAGCTAGCTCATTCGTTTGCAATTGTAAATCCATCACTGCACTCCTCTCCGTATGACTCTGGAAACACGATTTTGCTTTTGTCGTATCGATTTCTTTTTAAATTCAACAAGTGGAACCTTAAGTATGTTTTTACAGTTGCAATAACAGCTACAAGTGCTTTACTTGTTGCATATAAACACGGAACTCATTACATTTAGTAATGAAAACTTGAGTTTTGGAAGTACAAAATGTTATGATTTGTAGATTGGGGCTGGATGAGATGAAGGTGTGCCTTCTTCTGCTTTGGATTTCTGAATCGACATTTTTTTATTATTGAGATATGTCAGATGATTGACAATCAATTAAACACAAGTAGGCCCAATGTTGATAGGTGGGTAGTGAAAATTAATGGGCAATTTAATTCACAACTACACATTCAATTGCTTTATGCTGCATTTTAAACCTTTTCGTACAAACACACCCAACATAATTTTCAAGAAATATATTCTGGGTGTATCAACTGGCACTGTAGTGTTTAAACGTTATGCCATTAACATATTCCAGCACTTATTTCATGTAAAAATCTTTGGCGTAAGGAAGGAATGACTATTTGAACTTTGTGGAATGGTATCAGTATTTTTTCCCCTTAATTTTGAATAGGTACGACCGTACGAGTTGTGATCGGATGTGGTATTTATATTTTGGATTTATTGGAGGCTTTATAGCTTGTTTATTGCTATAATTGCGATTTTTTCACTATTACTTATAATAATGATGGACTGTTTCTCGGGTTTATTCAGCAAAACGATATTATGGTCTGCTGCATTGCGATCAAATTATATCAGCGTTAATGTAGGTATCCTGACAAATTCCTGGCCAATAGACTAATGGCCATTGCATGTGTAGGATTTTCCCGGCTACGAGTATTGCACTTTCCCTACATTTTCATATCCTCTCTCAATGGTCAAATCAACATTTTTTCCCTTTGACCGTAATTGATGAGTGTCTTCTCTGGAATGTTTAGCAAAATTAGCTTATTTTTCAGAAATGCATTGTAGACCTGTAGTTTACAAAATAGATTTTGTGCATTAATAGATAGTTGATTTTTTTTCTTAAGACAGTTCCTGGAGGCCATTGACCACCACTGATTAACTGCACCCCATGCATGCACCCGCTTCCTGCAAGTGAATGCATGGCATAATTCAGTCCTAAGTCGCCATATGTCTAGTTGACGTCGCTGCATGTATATTTGCCAATCAGGCATATCCATTGACTTTCTGTGGGTAGTGATGAGCTAAATCTGATATTCTGGTCCATACCCCCATGCAGCATGTATCTATATAGATTTTCATATTTTCTGTTCGAGCAAAGCAAAAGCATCCTCCTGCGTCCGTATTAAGATTCCTTATGAGTTTGCGCAGACCCATGGGTGTTCAACATTGTGCCAGCCAGTGTCACCAACATGCAAATATCTTTTCCAGACTGTGGCATATTACCATATTTGAATTTCCTCATCGTATTTCCTTCTCTTGCGCTGTCACTCTTTTCTGATTCACTTGGAATTTGAAAATATTGCAACGAGCTCGGTCCCGACTCGGCGCGAGTATTTCATTAATTCGGTTGGGTTCACAATGATGATGTTTGCAATCATTATAACTGCATCGCATGATATTAAATTCCCAATTTTTTTCTTCCGATGCAAAAAATGGCAACTTGGTTTGCGAGAGTTTTTTGCTTCCAGAAGCAATCGGCTTAAATTCATTCAGATGTGCTTCGGATTCTAAATCTGGTTGAAATGCGATAATATTTGGTGCAGCCGAGAACCTGTTTTGTCGTATTCTTATATCATCCGTTGAAATTTTAAAAATTGGAACCCTTAAATTTAAAACAACAACAATCGTACCTGCGATTCTAATTTAAGTAACGAAAGAAGGCATATGTAGCTGGTTTATTTTTGTACGTTTTAATGTGTGGTGATTTCGAATTAATCAATTATGGACTGCAAGAATGTGTTGAATTATTTCCGGTTTCTAAAATCAGACCTATTACTATCAACTGTTGCTGGAATGACTAAAATTCAGTCTATTTAAACTAGGTACTTTAATATCTTCATAAAAATGACACATACAGTAGAACCTGTCTAAAATCATCCTATGGAAAATAATATCCTCTCTAAAACAATAAAATATGTGCCAGTCCCAACTGTGAACCCAAGTATAAAATAATAAATCTCTAGTGATATTTAATAATTTTTATTGGTCCTAATGATTTTTTAAGGGAATATCAACAATGGAATAATGGGTCTGAAATAATAACCTGTCTAAAATAATATTAATCCCTGGTCCCAAGAGTATTATTTTAGACTGATTTTACTGTAGTAGTGGAGTAAAATACCTAATATTAAGAAAGTTCATCACGAATTATGTTGTGATTTTAAATAGGACAAATATTTATAATTTTCCCTTCGTAATTGTATGTGAAAATGTATGTGGAAAAACGGAACGGTCAAGTTCTGCAAGTGGAAGAACCAAACATTGTTAAGAAAGTGCTTTCCACGCTTCTGCAATCAATATCCTCGTTTTCTTAAATCGTTTTCTTGTGCTAAAACACCAGTATCATTAGGGCAATTACGCATTTAATAGCCATTAGGCCCATTACCATTCAATTATTCGCTGGTACCTTATTTGCGTAATGATCTCTCGGTTTGGTATCCGAATTCCCCTGTGAAGATTTGAATTACAGTCTCCGTTATCCTGACACGAAGCAGTACTGCACAAATGGTGAGAAAGACCACTTTTCATGAAATCACGAAATGGATACCAGCATTTTTGCTGCTGCTGCTGCTGAGCTAGTTGAATGTCAGTGGACCCAGAGAGGACTCTTCAGAGATGAATGTGTAATTGCGACGCCGTGCTCCTATAGGAAAAGAAGATCAAATAACAGCCAATCAAATGGTTGAAATACGGACATTCAAACAATTGGTCTTCTCCTCATTGACAAGGGATAACGGAATTCAGCAGAGCCCTTGGTGGCGGATCCGATGACACGGAAAATTACAACGCAAATTGGCATTTTTGATCCGGGATGACCATCGTTCTTTCAGATGAACGAAGAGAAGGACACGCACAAAAAAATTAATGATGTACTGAAAGTTTGTATAGACCCAGTTCTCAAAATTACGGGTTTCAGCTTACTTCCTCCTCGGTTTATTCCAGAATCCCATTGGTGGAAAAATTTTACATGATACGCACTCTGGATGACTGCTCTTTAAGTACGGTGTACTGAAAGAGGCATTGCTAGTGTAAACTCCACTTGGTATAATCTTTATTTTTTGGTTAAAAGGGAAGCATGTCTGATTAACATTTTGCTGTTTTTATCTGATCAGGAGCAATTGATCCACGATTAATTTTGGAGATGAATCAGAATTAAGCTAAAGGGTTAGTTTCCACTGACCTGATCAAATGCTTTCCTGATGATTATCCCATTTTCTAAATCTTTTGTGTAATTGGGCATGACATTAATGCCTTCACGATTTGCTGAACTTCTATTCTTGCTGTATTAAGCATTTGCCAGCGTTGGTTCTGGGAATTTGTTTGGAATAAGACAAAACTGCCTTAGAAAATATTGGACGTAATTTATCAGTAGAAAATTCCAGCAATGTCATTGAAATGGTGAAATCATTCAAATTAAAAGCTCTGGCATAATTTATTCTGTTGATATACAGTCGGTTCTCAATATAACGAACACCAAGGGGGTAGGAAAGAAAATTCGTTCGTTATATTGAGAGGTCTGTTTTTAATGGCTTTTTATGACACCTAGCAGTTTTAACGATAATAATTTTGTCTTGCATTGAACACCAGAAATATATATATATATTTTTTCAAATGCTAAAGCAAGCCTATACCCACTAAAAATGCTTGCTGATTTTGTTTGAGTACCCCTTTAAAATGTTCGATGATTGTTTTAAAACCAATCCTTAAAATCAATAAAAATATGAATCTTTTGACGCAAGAGGATGTTTTTTTGTCATTGTCCTACTATATCGAATTGCTATTCGTTATAAACAGTCATTTTGTATTTTGGGATAGTGAAGAGACCAGCCAAACCGTTCGTTATACTGTTATACAAGAGAATTATTGTAATTTTGAAAGGGACCAACCACTCTGTTCGTTATATCGAGATGCGTCTGTAATGCGCGACTACAAGTTTCAACTTTTAACATAATTATTTATCCAAAGTTGTAGCAATGGATGGAAAGATTTTCATTTGAAATAGATCTTACAATTTATTTTAAGATTTTTGGCATTACATAGTAGGCCTACTTTGGTTCTAATATTTAATCAGTGGAATGCGATTTAGCTTTAAGCAATAACTTTCGATGATATTACTTGGGTGCAGTCATGTCATTAATGTTCTTATATAATGTATCTCTTATAAATAGAGCAAATACTAGTATATTCTAAAATTAAATATTATATAATTCCCTTGTCGTCCATATACATGTACCTGTATTATTCTGCAATTGCAGTTATTTATATTTTAGATAAGGTCACGTATTTTGCATATATTATGTACTTTGAAAGATTTTTCTCTTTTAAACTAATATCCCAATGAATGGATTGAGCGTGTTTAATATTTATTGAAGTGTCTTAACCTATTCCTAAGAAGAAACTAAATTGGGAATGTTTTGTCCTAAGATAATCCGAGTTTAGCAGTTGGTCATCCGAACAATGCAATTATTATTATCATCATCATCTTCAACAATTTCCTGAGCCACCTCAGAATCCTCTCTGAAAGGTCTTTGCCCATAACCTTTATGTCTCCTGCATTTATTCATTGTCTCAGTGTTGCCTCGTGGTCTAGCCTCTTTATTCTCTGGACAGCTATTGATCATATTAACGCCTCGAATCAATGTTCTTAGTATACTCTGAACCAGACTGACCAAGGACACGGTACGGTGGTTTTACTAATGCCAGTTATGTTGATCCTGCTTTGAAAGGTCTTTGGGGTTTGTTTTCTTGCAGAATTCTGTAGTGTCTATTGGTAGGTTCCTTTGAAACGAATCGATGTCTCTCATCATCTGAATTGTTGGTGCTTTCGATGTCCACTGACAATGTTTATTTTTTCTACAAAATTTTCATTCAGTTGGTTCATCATGGTTCGTTATACATGTACATGTTTACAGAAATTTTCATTTGAAAAATGGCTTTAAATTTTCTTTAACCACTATTACTAGAAGGCAATATGATTGTAGAATTCAATAATTTTGTACAAATTAAGGGACAGAAAACAATGATGGATGACAGGCGACTGTTTTCCATGGTGTTGATAGGATGTCTTTTGGCGGCATCATATATAAGGAACATGTATGACCATCAACATTATAATGTGTTATATACAAACCTATACTTGAAATGTTTGATTCGAGCTGGAATTTTCTTTTTATCAACCACATTCGTGGTGGTAAATGCAAAATTATCATTTTGATTAGTTTTCTAGTCTGTAGTATAAATCGTTCTCGGGAAAGCATTGTCGTGCATGATAATAAAACCAAGGAATTACAAGGAAGTCTAATTAATATTTTTGCAAAACTTTAGCGCCATTAAATTATTGTGAATTTTTAGGATGCTATTGAGAAAAAAATGCTTTTCATATTTTCATAGGATGTCTTCAGGTGTCATCTCATGGAACATGCATGGCTATAGTATAAATCGTTCTCGGGGAAAGCATTGTCATGCATGATAATAAAAAAAGGAATTACAAGGAAGTCTTAATTAATATTTTTGCAAAAATTTAGCGCCATTAAATTATGGTGAATTTTTAGGATGTTATTGAGATAAAAATGCTTTCCATATTTTCATAACATGTCTTAAGGTGTCATCTCATGGAACATGCATCGCCCTCAACAGTATGATATTATTACATGTATAATGTACTTAAGGTACATGTGTGATGCAAACCAACTTGGCCTGCATGATTCGAGGAGGCCTTTTCGTTTTATCAACCAAATTCGTGGTGTTACATCCAAATTTGCCGTTTCGGTTGCCGTTATCTAGGCTAAGCCATTCTCGAGAAAACATTGTCTCCGGCTTTGCAAAACCTCGATGCTGTTGTTTTCGTTCCCAGATACTCCTAGTGTTGCAAGCTCCGCTATAAGTATAGTGCGTGCCAAAGCTTTCTTTTTCTGTTTCTTTGCCTCGTTATCTTTATTTCAAGATTGTTTTTCTTTGTCTAACTAGCAGCGTATATGTATTATGATCTGGCTGATTTCTGCGCTCTTATATGCCTTGTTTAAAAGTATTTTCGTCTTCTTGTCGCTCCTTCCTAAGCTGATCTTAACAATTTTGCCTGGCATTTAGCTCCCAACTACCGTTTTTTTTTGTTTCAAATTATTTTTTTCTTGGCCGTCCTCCTTTTTCTCTTTATATCATCCGTTGTCTTCGATAAAATTTCAATGAAGTTGTTGCATATACGTGTATGTTCTTTACGACATCGATGCGAAAGTCTCCCTATTCGGCCTGCTGTTGCCCAAGCTTCTTGTTTTCTCCTCCTTAAATGCAGCTTTACTTATGTGAAACCCCAGTTGTGCATAATTATGTTATTTTATACAAAAAGAATGGATGCTTCGCTATCGCTACATCCCTCCTTGTATCTACTCTTCTCCTCTACTACCTTGTTTCAATTTTTTTTATGCATATCCCAACCCTCTTCTTCATCTTCTTTCTACTCCACTTCATCTTTATTGTAATCGAGTAAACGAAAAGACGTTTTTATTAGTAAGTATATTGTTCGACATCGAGCTTGTGCCGTACGGGGGTTAGCGGCTTGGATATGGGAGGTATGTGAGGTATAGCGGAAACTGGAATTATTTTGGAATAAATTTCTCTAAACTGTTTCCAGGCATGCAACATGCAATGAAAATCAGGAATGTTCAGGGGAATTGAGTAGACCAGGAATTGTCAGGGAAATTGGATAGACCGAGAATAGTCAGGGAAATTGGCTAGACCGAGAATAGTCAGGGAAATTGGATAGACCAAGAATAGTCAGGGAAATTGGATAGAACAGAAATAGGATACAGTGTACATACAGTACATAGTCCAGGAATTGTCAGGGAAATTGGATAGACAAGGAGTTGTCAGTGAAATTGGACAGACCAGAAATTGTTATAGAAATTGGGTAGACCAGAAATTGTCAGCGAAATTACATAGACCAGAAATAGGGTACAGTGTACATAGACCAGGAATGGTAAGGGAAATAGACCTGGTCAGGAAAAGTGATCTATTTTGGAAAAAGTTAGGGAAATTCAACAGTTATAAAATTTGCTTTCTCATGACCAGTTGTTATTTATTATCAAAATCAAGAGATTGCACTCTCGACCAGGCCTGCATCTATAGAAAATGGGACATTATAATCCATTTTCACACTTATTAACTTAAATGCGACTTCAAGAAAACTCCTAAATAAAAACTTATTTTAATCAGTTATGAGTT
>JAQGCC010003599.1:0-14982 GCA_034698905.1 Xestoiulus laeticollis
GGAATTTTGGTTGACACCAGGTTTTTCTCACAAAATAAAAAAACCTCAGAAAACAATAGCAAAAAATTCTCCGGGTATATATAATCTCATAAAACGAAACGTGTGAAGCACTTTTGGCCGGACCTGATGTTATTGATGCCGAATATACATGTATACCAGTGATTTAACCATTCTCACCCACGGTAGACAAAGTTGGCAAGGAAAACTATGTCTGCTATTTAAAATTACCACGTAGGCAGTACATTTTAGATATTTTGAAAATTCCAGCGACGTATACATTATGAAAAATACTGCTTGAGAAATCGTGTACGAGCAAACCACCTCTGAGTGATTATACATCGTTGCATGACAAAAAATGTGGTAAAAAAACTAGAATGAAATTTTTTCCATCTTGGGGACCCCCAAACCACGCAACTCCAGCCGGTCCACGTGTTATTATGCATCCTCTCTTTACTTATTAATTTCCTGAAAAAGCAATTGCAAAATTACCTCCACCGGATAATTGCATTGTTGCCATAATCCAAGAATGGCATTTGGGCATTGGAGTGCAAATGAAATGGGAAAATGGCGAGGGAGGGCGCGCAGCAATTACGCTCCTTATCAAGAGTGAAAATGATTAAGTATGAGCTGCATCTCCGCTTGGATTAAATGAAATTCCAAGAGACAACGAAGAATCCAAATTGAATAATATGCCACGGATAACAAAATTAGGGAACTCATTTACCAGAGATGGGCAACAGAGTGAAAGAGAATTATTATCCTCCTCCATTATGCACGAGTGCACTCAATTGGAACGAGGAAATCGCCTTAAAATTATTTTTCCCTGACCATCAATGTCTTCAACGATGAACTTCGAGCAACGAAATTCCCTGGCCTTCACATAGACAACAAATTTACTCATTGTGTTTACCTTATCTCGAGTTATAAAGTCGTCACCATGGACACCATTGTGATTTCCTGTACCTGGTAGATTTTACTATAAAAAAAACAATTTAGCTTATTTAACTTAAGAGATTTCATGGAATCTTTTGATCTTTATCCGTTTCAATGTGTACTGTAGAAGATATCCTGTCCTTAAAAGATGTATTTATTGGCAGGAGCATTTATCCTAAGTTTTCACAGAGATTACGAATCAAAGTCAATATAAAACAACTCCCTGCTATACTATATTCTTTATTTGCAATATTCGATGCTAACATTAGCATTTCATTTAAGAACATCAATTTCCATTAAGAAAGAAAGATGATTGTTTGACAAACAGACATTACGTTGCAGTTCAAACGAGAATAGAATATCAACCATTACCGCACCATTATCGGATCGTATTTACGGTTACGTAGTTCCCGAGTATTCTTAAACAAATTCTGTACATGCAACTAAATTAAGTGGTGTTCACATTTTCATCTTTTATTAAAGTGTGAAGAATCTGCAATTCGTTTAACCAGTCGTCTGCTAGGCGTTGAGCGGAGTGGTCATCTGGTGCAACAGCTTTGTCCACGGTCACCCCAAGACGAACACATCCATTGTAAGTCATCATGGCAAAAGACACCGCTAAACAAAACAATGACGACATCTTAGCATATCTTAAGCGTATAATTTCCCCAGCAGCAATGTTTATAATTACGTTACTTACCTGTATTGTGTATACATGAAGCGGGCAAAAAGAACATCTTGTCAACCGTCATGCCCAAGAGATGCACATCTCTAGAAAAGCCAACGACATTTGTCACAAGAGCACTAAACTCCATGGCTGGAACAAGGAATATTTTGCCCAGTGCTAATGGAATGTGGTTGCCCAATAACTGGCCTACTGCAAAAATCAACAGTGGCCAGGCCGAATACTTGACAGAATTTGCTACAGTTGAAATATCTCGAATATGTTTTTGAGGGCTCTCTTCTTGAAAACGGTTGCGTAGAAAAATGGGAGCAAAACCGTTTTGGGTCCAACCACTCCTTGCATTGAGAAGGTACATGGGTTCAAAAATCGTTACGTGGTCATCAAAAGAAATACCAGTCAGATCCGATGCATCCTTGTTGCACCTGTGCATGGCTTTTATAAGACAAAAGTTGAAGATGTCGCTGATCCTGCAGTTCAAAGTCGAGGATATGTTTTTCACAACCTGAAACTCGACAACTTTTGACAAGGCCATCAACCTGCGTCCGGTGATAGTGGGTCCGTGGAGAGAATTTCGTTCCGGTTTTCGGAGAAATAATTCCACAATGAGCCATGGTGCGGTAATCCCGATACTAGCCACGTTCAGGAGCACTTCTGTAGCCGCACTAACTGACCACGTCTGTTTTGGATCAGCCAGATAGCGCAACAACGGATTGCATTTGGCCAGTTGAACGGAGAGGTCTATGTTCCCGGTCTTAAATTTGCCTGGAAAACAAACCATGCCATGGACATTATTCTCTACCGTCAGGGTTCTCAGGCCCTATCACGGATATTTCTTATTTTATCGTTTGTTGTTATTAAAAACTGGTATGTTGCATTTCAATATATTTGTTCGTTATTCTGTATAGTAGCCTATCCATATTTGTGGTTCGGTTATGTTATTTAGTAAATGTGTAATGATATATTTGCTTTGATAGTGATATGTGGTACGTATTAGGTTTCTTTTGATGTGTTTGGGCTTAAGAGTCTTTGCAGTATAAAATTAAGTGTTTCCATATTGGGGGGTATTTGTTTTGGCGATCTGGTTAAAATATTCCCTTATGTGTTTTTATATAATAATGGTTAATTCGCAAGGACATTATTAGATACACTATTTAAACATCTTAAATAAAGTGTCCACGAAATAAGATGCAAAGATGCATCTTAATCTCAACACTATTTTAAACTTAAAATTAGTTGCATTTTATAATAAGACTGACAGTAAACAAAGAAATGCAGAAGATGCATCTTAATTTAAGTTAAATTTCCGAAGATACATCATAACGTCTTATTTCGAGGATAGTCTTTAAAATGTTTTCATTTGCAGTGTATATATCTACATGTATATGTACAATGTACCTCCTTGACTCAATAGAGGGATTGAGCACGCCTCCCTTAATGCCCCGTCAACTGATTTACCTTAACGAGAACGCATTGGAATAACATACAGTGCTGTCAATGTGGTTAGCATTAAGGGAGCATTAAAGGAGGCGTACTCAATCCCTCTAATACCTCCAATTGGTGTACTTCTAGGCAAAAACAAGATGTTTTGAAAAGTTATCGCATATATAGTAATTTTTATCGAAGAATATCAATTATGTGTCTGTGGGGGTCAGTTAGGTTATGTTCCATAGGTGAACCATTTGCTTACCTTCAACCGTGAGAATTGGTTCATCCCACAACGAATCTATCATTGCGATTAAATTTACTCCGTCGCCCATGCAGTGATGCACACGAAACAATAAAGCGCATTCGTCGTCTGCTCCAGGGGCGGACATCTTGCGCATGACCAGAACCTCCCACATTGGTCGGCCTTCGGGCAGAGGAGATTGAGCGATGCTCTCAATCAACTTGAGCAAGGAAGCCTCATCAGCATACTGTTGATCACTTAGTCGGAAGTGATGCTGGACATCGAAACTGTCGTCATTCTCCCATACGAAGTAGCCAAACCTGCGCACCGGCCGTTGTCGATACCTTGGGTGGAGCCAGAGCCCTGAAGTCAAGTCCCTGGCATCTACAATGTGCTTCTGTACGTGCAATCGCAGTCTGGCCATGTCCAGCTGAGCTGGTAGCACCATGGCAGCGTGGATGACCATAGGACATTCTGGTCGGGTGAAGTGTGGAGCGCTAGAATAGAGATTTAAGGCGTCAGCCCCGGACAGGACGTCCAAGGGGCGCTGCAAAAACACGTTCACCACGAGCAGCCATAGTCGGGACACCAGGTAAACAACAGCGCCGATGACAATCAACAACACACCCAGCAAGTACTTCAGCGGTGCCAAAGTCAACGCCAACAAAGACATGGTGGTCAAGTGATAACTTGCAACTGAACTGTACGACTGCCAAAAAAACCTCCTGAGTGACCTACATGTACTTGAAATGTTGTGTTTAAATTTTTTTTATACTTGAACGGGGCATACGGTCGTCCTTGACAAAAAAAAAACACTCTGATAAGCAGTTTTTATAAATGACCTTCGACTCAACTTTTAATTGTCCTCAGGTCTTCATGATATAAAAAATGCGCTGATAATAAAATATCTATAGCTGCAAAACCAACATGCTGAAGCATGGATAAGAGGATATGTGTCATGGCCCTGAAATGCAGCATTCCGACTGGGCAATCGGAAATTCCTGGGATGGGAAAACCAATCGAAACGCTGCATTTCAAGGTCATGCCATATATCCTCTTATCCATGCCTCAGCATGCTTTTACTCTTAAGGTATACGTATACCTTGTCATTTTTTTATTAAACAAGCGGTTAAATTAGCATTTCATTAGTGCTAACCCATCCACAAAAAGTTTATTGACAAACGGATTACTATGAACGGATATTTAATTGCCAATTAATAGGACATTTTGATAATTTGGCGTTCAAATAAGAACAGAATACTGTATAAACTACATTGTATGTAGCACCATCATCAGAACGAATTTATCATTGCGTTGAATATTGCCGATAAATTCCTGTACATAAACTGTACAACTAAATTACAAACACTGCGCCAAATGTACATGTACAAGTTTGAATTATAATAACATTTTATTTAATAAAGAAAACAGTTTACTTTCAACCAGGTATCAAAACCTGACCGCCCTTGACCAAACAATCACTGTTTTTTTTTATAACCTTAGAATCACCTCTCAATTTTCCTCAGGCCATCAATTACACGTAGATAATGTAAGTATCGTCG
This sequence comes from Xestoiulus laeticollis, assembly GCA_034698905.1. Classification (NCBI taxonomy): domain Eukaryota; kingdom Metazoa; phylum Arthropoda; class Diplopoda; order Julida; family Julidae; genus Xestoiulus; species Xestoiulus laeticollis. The sequence continues at coordinate 4,847 of JAQGCC010003599.1, forward strand.
ACCTGCCCCTGTTGACTGTGTGTGGAAAAATTGTTTACCACAATGGTTAATATACAGTTAGCAAGGATGCATGTACATGTACATATCAAAAGATCACTGTACCCTTCAGGAGAAACCTTTAATAGTTGCTGTAAAGGACACAACACCAATTTGTACATTGTAGCTAACAATGTCAGATGCATGTACATGTACAATGCAATATGTATACATGTCAAAAGATCACAGTATGAGAGAGAAGTAACAAGCCACATTCGACACTTAAATTTGCAAAACATTATACTGTACATGTATGCTCGTATATGAAATTAAATTTTCAAAACGAATTGTTATTCAAGTTTCCATTTCTTGTCAAGTCGTCAAGTATCATCAGCTCGCTTAAGCAGTCATCAGCCAAACGTTGGGCAACGCCATCATCTGGTGCAACTGCCCTGTCCACTGTCACACCCAAACGAGCAGATCCATTGTAAGACAATAACGAAACCGAAACCCCTAAACACAAAAAAATATGCTGGTTAATATCCCAATTAAGTTTGCCATACAATCTCTGCCTGAGATGCATCTACATGTAAGTGGGGAGATTTAGAGCACTACAGAAAATGATTGGAATGTCCACCATAACAATATCACAGCAAGCAAGGACCCTATATGTATTAAAACGACAATTTCCATGGACATAGTCTATAAATTCTTAGAAGCATAGTATATCCGACAAACTATTTGCTTTCAAGGAACGACATTGTCACTCACCTCCATTTATAGTATGAACGAGTGGCAAAAAGAACATCTTAGCAACCTGCAAACCCAAGAATGCAACATCCTCTGAAGGACCAACAACATTCGACGCCATGGCGGTGAACTCCAGGCTTGGAGCAAGGCAATTCTCAGCCACAACCAACGGTAGGTGGTTACACAGTCCCTGGATCATTGCAAAGTTCATCAGTGGTTCTGCAGACAACTTACTCGCTTTGGTAATAGCGGCAATGGCCCGAATGCGTTGCCGAGGGCTCTTTCCTCGAAGCGGGTAAAGTGCAAAAGTGATGGCAAAACCGTTCTGCGTCCAACTAGAGCCTGCCTGAAGCAACTGCATGGGCATTATCACAGTTGCATACTCATCCACGGTAAGTCCAATCAGGTCGGAAGTAGCCTCGTTGCACCGCTGAATGGCGCCTGTAAGACAGTAGATGAAGACGTCGGTGATGCAACACTCGAGGGCTGCGGCAACGTTCTTCAGCATCTTCAACGGCACCCCGCTGGACACACTCATCAACTTCCGCCCACTGAGACCAGGTCCATGGAGGGAATTCCGCTCTGATTTTCGGAGGAACGCTTGGGCTATGAGCCAGGGTGAAGTGATACTAATGGCAAGAATGTTTTGGATGACATTTTTGGCTGCACTGATTGACCAAATGCATTTGGGATTCGCCAGATAGCGCAACAATGGATGGTACTTGGCGAGTAGGACAGAAGGGTCAATTTTACCCTTGCTAGCCAGGCCTGAAAAAAGGAAACCATCTCATTCACGATTATGCTAAGCTATATATAGAAAGATATTGAAACAATCATATCCGCAGTATTCAATTTAGCCAATTCTATATATGGCAGGATTCCCCAGACCTGCAGGAAATCCTGAAAATTAGATAAACCTGGACTAGCCACTGCATGAGAAAAATAATTCATTTTTAAAAAATAAAGGGATGGTCCGGAATGGTTGACTAAATTACAGCAATATCTGCACTCTTATAAAAGGTTAGAATCTACAATATCTCTGAATGCAAACTAGAATTTGGTTACATGCTAAATTAAGACTCATTAGAAAACATGATTTGTACCCCTATCATATAGCGTCTTCATAGTGCTACAATTCTATCAACAGCCCTCTCACACAACGAAGTTTAGCCTACTTTTAAAGAGCAATAGTTAACTAGCATCATAGAAATGATCTGCCATTTTCAAGGTAACTTCAGGGATCGAAGATCATAACCATATCATATATTATGTGCTCGCAAAAATATAAACTGATACGAGTAGTTTATACACTTAACCTAAATGGCACATCCTTAAACAAAGTAACTGATATTTGCTTGAGATGGCTATACTTTGTTAATGCCACTGAAATGTAGAGCTGTCTTAAGCTATAGTCAATCAATTTATATAAATTACTTGTTAATCTATTCGGAACAACATGATGCACAGTATACGTGCATGGTAGACAGAATTCAAAATTCAAAAAAATTGCTTTGTACACAGAAGAAACATGGGTTGGTTTCTTATTGCAGAACTACCGTTGGTTGCTATGGACTTACTTTTCTCTTCGCTATAGGGTTGATCCACCAAGGCCCCAAGCACCGCCAGGAGGTTAGCACCATCGGCCAATGTGTGGTGCACGCGTAGCAGCATGGCGGTCTCTTCGTCTGCTTCTGGGGCGGCCATCTTGGAAATCAACAAAACCTCCCAGGGTGCTCTAGCTTTTGGAAGCGGCTCGTAAGCGGTCTTCTCGACCAGCTTGACCAAGGAAGCTTCATCAGAATATTTCTGTTCAGACACACGAAAGTGGTGTTGGATATCAAACCTGACATCCTCCTCCCAAACGAAATAACCATAGCGTCGTGTTGGCATTTGACGCCATCTAGGGAAGGCACGCTTTCCGGTTCCGGTCAAGCGTTCAAGGAAGCGCTGCTGAAGTTTGGCGACTTCAGGGTGCCCTTGAAGTACGAGGACGGCATGGATGACGCCGCCGCATTCTCGCCTGGTGAAGTGGGGTTTGCTGGCGTAAAGTATCACAGCGTCGGAGCCGGACAGTACGTCCAAGGGGTGCCCTAACCAGAGGCCAATCAAGAACAGCTTGACACGGGACAGCAAATATGCAGTGGTGGCAACGACGATGATCAGCAATCCGAGCAGATATAGTAGCGGTGCCGAAATTAATTTCAACAACGACATTGCGCTAAGATCTTGTGACATCTTCGAAATAGCAAATGTGATTACGCTTCACAGTGGTATATAACTATAAATTGAGTTAGAGAGGTTATCCTTGAGGGTCCATCCCGGTCAAACCTCTGTCTGCCTAGTTCTGCTATGTGACCTTGGAATTTCATTTGAGAGTCTAACGGGAGGTCTTGTAGAATGCATCTTCCATAATAAAAGGTTGATGTTAATTTTATAGTCTAGGAGGCCCTATAGGGCATACAATGTACATTAGAAGCGAAGCAATGAAAATAGAGAGGGTCTTGTTAGGTGAACCCGAATTCGCCATTTATGGAGACATTTTGACTACAATAGAAGAAATAAAACTACTGCTCAACTATCTAATAATATGATATTTCCGGAAATGGCCCATTGTGGCAATGAAACGTCATATTGAATCAAACATGTCCTCACCTTAACCTCCAAAGTGGGTATCCTAATAATAACTCGACCCCTGTTCACGTGCATGTAAGCATTGAGTATCTTATTAAAACTTAGTTTCACTATCCTTCATAACCTACATTATGACAAGGTTATATACTAGTACATGAAACTGTTAAGCCTCATAGACATTCGATCATGACTTGTAGGAAAATTAATATTAAACGAAGAAAAAAATGCATTCGATTGGCATAAAAGTCAATGAGAAGTTCACCTCTTCAATATGGACTCTGAAAGGCTAAACACGACTTCTGTATAAAAAGGACCATTAAATTCCAGATTAGTAAAATAAAACTTGCAACATACATGTATAGAACAAACATTTTAATACAGTATGAATCACTCAACAGTTATCATTACTTATCAGAATTCAGACAAATTTCAATAACAAATTTTAAATGATAAGTATAACTGGTTGTACGTTACCGATTAGGTAAATTTAACTGTGCTATTACGTGTTACTACAAAAAACAAGAGTTAAAACGAGCGATTCGTTAATTTCCAAATAGCGATTCAGTCTAATTTAAAATGCTGGCAAAAAGTTGTTTATAGGCTTGTCTCCTTGTTCCTGGATAGATTTGTGAAGAATTTGTACTTCACTTTCAAAATAGTCTGCTAAGCGTTGGGCAATTCCATCGTCTGGTGCCACAGCTCTGTCCACAGTAATTCCAAGACGAACGCATCCTTTGAGACTAAACATTGAAACAGAAATTCCTAGACATAGAAAGGTCATAATTAAGTAACATGATTACAACTATAATATACTGTCTAAGCAATGTCAGTTTTTTTACAAGAGAAGCATGGAAAATAATAGAGACAGGGATGACACTTGTTACATTGTCATCTCAACGTTTATAAAACTGCCATGGCATATTACAAGCGAACAAGAACTATTTCTTGGTAACTCACCTGCACGGCCATGGTTGATAGGAAAAAAGAACATGTTAATGACCGGTAACCCCAGGATCGAGATGTCGCTAGATGGCCCAACAACATTTGTGGCCATCGCTGTGTAGTCGAAACTTGGTGCAAGACATTTCTTGGCTAATGTCAGTGGCATGTGGTTGCTCAAGGCATTAGTGACCGCAAAGTTGAGTAACGGTTCGGCGGATGATTTGACATCATTGGTCACTGTCGCAATGTCTCGCAAGCGGCTCAGGGGGTTTTCTCCTTGCAGTTGGTAGCGCATGAAGCTGAAAGTGAAGCCATTTTGGGTCCAAGAGGCATTGGGTCGGATCATGTAGAGTGGGACTAGAAGCATCACGTGTTTGTCGGTGGGTGACTCAGGCGATTCTTCATTGCATTTTTGGATGGCTCCAACGATACCGTAGTGAAAGATGTCGTTGATGCAGCAGTTGGTGGCAGAAGCGATGTCCTTCATAATCTGAAACTGGATGCCGTTTGATACAGCCAGAAGTTTGCGACCACTGAGCTCAGGACCATGGACTGAGTTCCTCCCAGGTTTCTGAAGAACCACCTGAGCCACTAGCCAGGGGGACGCCAGCAAAATAGCCAGCAGGTTCCAAAGGATGTCCACAGCAGAATTCAATGTCCACTTTTGACCTGGGTTGGCCAAAAAGTGAAGCAGAGGGTTACGTTTGGCTAAGTTGGCGAGTTTCTCCCCACTCTTCAGTTTGTCCGACTCTGGAAAACAAAGCCATCTTTTCAACACGTATACAGGCTAATTGAAGATGCCCTCATGTAGGATTTAAAACTCTGCAGGGAATCAAGTGGAAGAATAAAAATGGGATTGTATTGACATCCTGGTTAGCCTTTTGCAATAGGCATAGTGCTTGGTCTTAAGCCTTCATCCCCTTAAATAAAGGAAAACGGGATACTTTGCGATGCAATTATGCAGGGAAAATTACGCAATGCACCACCGGTCATGATTAATTAAAGATTTAAAATGTGCAGTAATGACACAAAATATTAAATGATATACACTGTGTGTTCCATCCTAATATACATACATGTACACTGTAGATGTTTATAATGTTTATAATGATAATGTTTCTAGAAAAAATATTCTAGAAAATAAATAGAAAATTTTAATTCTCTGTGAAATCAACAGCTGTTGGCTGAATAAATTCTTCCTTATAAATAATTCTTGCAAATATATAAATTTTTTTTCCATCGCAGACTTGCTTTCACGAACATCCCAAGTGTATAAATTCGCGTTTCGGGGGTTGTTCCTATAATTGTTTCCACATCATAGCATTTTAATGAAATTTCACATTCAGCATCGTTTACCGTTAAAATGAAACATGATGAAAGAGGACCCGATGAAATAAAGCTCATCTCTATATATTTATAAATATTTAAAAACATTATCTAAAAGATACTATAAGCTTATACCATTATTTCAAAAGATGCTATAAAAACTCCTTTTGAAATGCATTATGAAATCTAAGTTTTATCTCCATGTGCATGCAGTTTGTACTACAGTATGCATAAAACTTAGCAAATCATGAGATTAAATTTGAAGGCCTGTCACCAATATGGGCCCCATGTTATATTTGCCCTTGCATTTCTACTTGTCATATTTCCAACATATTGCACTATCATTGATCACGAGTTGTCAACGAATGGTTAAAAGACAGAAGTATATTCAAACAGCTAGGTGTCCTTTGACATTGGAAATTCATGCCCATGCTTACCGCTGACTTTTGAAGCAGAATTTCCGTCCAGCATCGTGTTACAGACCACGAGAAGGTTGATGCCATCTGCCAGGCTGTGGTGCACACGATACACCACAGCGCACTCGCGGTCTGTCAAGTCGGCGGCCATCTTGGGAATCACCAGAAATTCCCATGGCGCCCGATTCTGAGGTAAGGGTGTATGGGAGATCCTCTCGATCATCTTGACCAGGGTCACCTCATCGTCGTACGTTTCCCCATGCAGCCTGATGTGCTCCCTGATGTCAAAGCGCTTGTCCTGCACCCAGACGTAGAATCCAAAGTAACGTTCCACCCTCTGCATCCATCTCGCATTGAGCAGGCGTCCATTTTCCGGGTTCCGTGCCCGGAGGATTCCGTTCGTGAAGCGCTTCTGGGCCTCGTCAATGTCCAGGTTTCCCTTAAGGACCATGCCTGCGGTGATGATTGTGGGGCACTCGGGCTCAGTGAAGTACGTGGTGGTAGAGTACTGCAGCATGCCGTCCATGCCGGACAATAGATCCAGAGGATGGCCAGTGGTTAGGAGCATGTAGAGGTTGACCAGAAGCAGCTTCAGTTGGGACACCAGAAAGGCGATAGTACCAGCAGCAATCAGCAGCAGTCCGTAGATGTAAGTAAGAACTGCTGATAAGGCAGCCATCAAAGCCATTGTTTGGACAGCCAAAGACAAAGGACTGGTTTCAGAGTTAAATATCTTGCAATATACTCTGGGTCCAGAGGTGAATGCAATCGGCGCTTCAGCAGTTTTTTTTATACGGAGTATTTCGGCCCTGCATCCGGGTTTTAAACCTGGGCACGCACTTGTAATGGCGCCTCAGTTTTAATTAATTTTAGTTAATGGGGAATTAATATGCAAAGCATCGAATATATATTATAACACGGCATGCTGACCCAGCTGGCTGGTTCAAGGGGTGTCAAAATCACTACACCCGGATATACTAGACGAATACTAAGCAAGTTCAATTGCATGTAATTTGAAAACATTATTCTGATTCAATGTACTGTAATGTGTTGGAATTATTCTTGAGAATGCAATAAAATATTTTAATGCCTTCCATACGATGCTTATTCATATTAGAATCCCTATAAATGGAAATGGTAACACACAGTTTCTATGCGGACCTTTTCCATACAGAATTAATAAAAAGACCCTTGACAACACTCATGTGATCAACTATTTTATGACGAAGTCGTAATGATGGAATTAACTATCATCGATTCAGCAAGTTATGGTCCACCCATTTCCCCGGAAAAAGATGACCTTGAAAATATACATCTTACTAATTCGAGGCGAAACATTACAAACAGGGATGGACTGGCATGAGCAGAGACATGGGGAGATTTCCCTCTGCGCAGTCTCCCCTATAGGGAATGAATGAGGGCCTACCAAGATGGTGAACGTGTTGTACAATGTATTACATGTATGCTCACCATCTTGCAATAGTCAGATGGCATAGGACTTTGACTTGGTTGGTCCACCTCTGTCTATTAACACACACTAAAAACTTTGGGTTAGAATTCAACCCAATATGGAGTGCTATATATATATGGGCATACAAACATTGGGTTGAATTTAAATTTAACAACCTAATGTTAACCCAATGTTGGCATGTCCATATAGCACTCAATATTAGGTTGAATCTTAACCAAACGTTTTTAGCGTACAGGATTGCCATATCAAGGGACTTTGACCTTCTTGTTTAACCCCGTGCTATGGAATCGGAAATATCATTTCAGGTGGGCAATAACTAAGGTTAAGGTCTTAAACAATTCTTGATAGAAAATGGAAGATCTTCCAAAGACTGAATGTCAATTCCCTTAAAATGTCTGCCCCTATGCAGATTTGCCCAATCAGGTGACTTCAACTTCTCTTTTAACCCCTTGCTACTAACCTCAAAATACGAGTTTTGATGGGAACGAACATTTTTCTCAAACTTTCAAAACTTTCTCCCATAATGCATGAAAATGGCTTGTGCATTTCCAGAAAATCGTATTTGTCCGCCAAGGAAGGCTAGTAGAATTTTAAATTTATATTTACTCTTTGAAACAAAATATTTGGTCGAATTGGAAATCTCATCATAAAAATCTATTCACGTTTCTGCGACACCCATATGCAAACAAATGCATTTGTTTGTTTGTTTGACAATTGCATTTGAAATGTATTCCCAAATGCAAATAGTGTCTCAATTTAAATGCATTTGGGAATACATTTGGAAATGCATTTGAAATGTATTCCCAAAAGCAAAAAGTGTCTCAATCTAAATGCATTTGGAAATACATTATTTGCATATGAGAAGGCAAAGGATGTGGCACCACCTATTCAAAAAAAAAAAACGGTCCCTGAATGTTTTTTAAAAGGAAGAATTAGATGAAACTACAGTTTACTTTTCTCACCCTTGTGTCACAACTTGTCGGCTATGATGAACTTGTCAACTTGAATTCTCACCTACAGAGTTACCTGCATCCATAACCATGAGCAGCCATCCAGTCGCTGCATATCTCAGACCAGAAGCAACCAGTGCCTCATGTCCAAGCCTGCAGCACCCAACATGGCCACTCTTCCCTTACCTTTGACCCTTTCAGCCAGTGATCCATCAAGCATTGCGTTGCAGGCAACTAGCAGGTTCATGCCATCGGCCAGGCTGTGGTGCACACGGTACATGACGGCGGTCTGCTCTTCCTCACCGGCACCGGCCGCCTTGCGGAGTACCAGAAATTCCCAAGGGGCACGGGCGGTGGGCAGGGGTTTATGGGAGAGTTTCTCGATCATTTTGATCAGTGAGACGTCGTCGGTATAGGTTCCATCGTGTTCCCGGACGTGGTCCCTGATGTCGAATCTCTCGTCCTTCTTCCAGACGAAAAAGCCGAATCGGCGCTCCACACTCTCCGTCCATTTTGTATTGATCAAGCGTCCTGTAGTGGGGTCCTTTGCCTTGACCAACTGCGTCAAGTAACGCTGCTGAAAGTCGGCCAACTCTTTTCGGCCCTTCATCACCATACAGACGGTGATGACCGTGGGACACTCGGGCTGGGAGAAATAGGTGGCGCTGGAGTATTGCAGGGTGGCGTCCATGCCAGAAAGGATGTCCAGAGGTCTTCCTGTTGTTAGCCGGAGCCATAGGTTGACCAGCAGTAGCTTTGCACGGGACAAGGCATAAACGAGTACGCCACCGGCGATTAAGATTACTCCGTAGGTGTAAGCGAGGAGTGCCGAGAAGACAGTTGGAAAAGCCATGGCTGAAGATGGACTTCTGGAGAGTGGACTTCTTTTGGATGGTACTGTGACTGGAGATCGGCACAGTAGAAAGTGGTCCTGCACCCTGTTGTAGAAACCACTAGTGTCAGGACCACGTGATGGGTTGCAGAACACGTGTTTCGTGCCGTCTGGTGATTTCATTAGCAAAATTGTAAAGTTTTAATTAAGAAGGCTTGATGAGGTTCTTAAATTCCCCGGTGTTTCACAATGGAGGTCCTGCTGACACCACGGACTAAAGTATGCCAAAACACCGCGTCCTCTGCAGAGACCGAATATCATGCAGTGACGAAATTTAAATCCATTACCGAACATTTTGAAATGAGTGCATAATTATGCAATTTGCCATTAGCATTAATCGCCTTTTGAAAACCAATGTCATACATGTATGCATTTGGAAAAACCAAATTAACCATCTTCTCAGCTCTTTATGACACATTTCCAGTCACCATATTTCAGTATTTTTGATTATTTTTGAAGGTTTTTTTTCAAGGTACATGTATACTGTCCAAATTTAAAGGAAAAAAATTAGGGTGGGAATGTGCAAACACATTTATACAGGGTGTTTTTGAACTCCAGGTGCAAACTCAAACTGGTGTTAGAGTCGATCAAGGTAATCATTTTTCACCAATGAACCTAGGATCCAAAGGTCACTATTAAAAAGTTACGAGGCCAAATCTGTAGTTGGTACATGGAACATTTAATGGGTTATTGAGTTGTGGCATAAAAATGGAAGCATACACAAATCAAGACCTGGCTGATATGCTTGGCATTTATGCCCATGCAGCATTTATGGGCTTGCT
>JAQGCC010003600.1:0-14979 GCA_034698905.1 Xestoiulus laeticollis
TGTAATTTTACATTAAAAAAATATATTAAGGTTGAACTAAAGAAACCCCCCCCCCCCCTTCCTATTCTTGAAGAGGGTAGAGTAAATTTAGCATTAAAAAAACTTGCGACTTTTTTGCAGTTTATCTGTAATGCCTAGGAGACCTTTTTTTTACCTTTAGAGTTAGTTTGAGACCGAATTACCCAGGGCCGAACGGGGTTGCCAGGAAATGGTCTGTCTGGCTGATGAGAGGAAGTGGACGGGGAACTACTACCTGGAGAGGGACCACTTCCAGAAGGAAGAAGGGTGGGGGGGGGTGGGTGTTGTAAGCAGCCTGAAGCTCCTTAATTACCTCATGGAAAAAGGTATAGATGCCATCTATCACCAAGGCAAGGTGATATTTCATAAAACCCTGGGTAAAAATCCCGACCTTGCATTATATATCTTCTCTTATAAATAAAATTGTGTATCAAACTTATTTTACTTTGCTGAATAATAGAAAAAACTTCAACATTTCAACTCATGGAATGCATAATAATTTTTCTTTTAAACATTAAACTTCGCAATTTATTCATTTAAAATAGTGGTTTTCGTCTCTCAATTTTGCCAAAAGGCCAAAAAAACGTTTTTTTCAGCGTGCTATCACCTGAACCCTTTGTCAAAAAATTAAAAGTAATATATGCATTTTGTAGGGAATTTTGTCTTCTCTAATTCCCTATACCAGAGTCTCTCCAATAAAAATGCATAGTTTTCGAGATATAAGGAAAAACTGATGATCGGGCGAATTTTTTCGGGTATTTCGCGATTTTCTGTGAAGCTACCTTTCTCGAGGTGGCAAACAAAATTCGAAATCAGCATCCCAAATAACATATAGAACCGTTAAGAACAAAACTTCCTGAATTGTTTCCTGGATCGGACACCATTCCCAAAAGTAAGAACTTTTTAGGCACTTTAGACATATTTATGAGAAATTAAGTAATTTGCAAGGCCTTGAAATTCATTCAATCAAAAGTAAGCACTTTAAGGACCTGTACAAATCTTGTGCAAATTAATAGGATCCCATTAATTTGCATATAGGTCTAAGCGTCTCGTGGAACACATTATTCTCTGCCTAGTCGTTATAACAACACACACTTGATTTGAAATATTAGTGGACCCCCTGCCTTAAGGTACGTGTTCGCTGGCGCGACTGGCGACCGCGATATGACGTCAGAAATATCGCTAGTCGCCAGTCGTCCACAAAGTGTTGATTTCGTTGCCTCGACTTCATGTACGAGGTTGTGAGTACAAATTCGAATAGCGCCACCTATGGTCGCTTTTATTAATTCCACCGTATATATCATTTATTGTGGAGTAATTCAGTGTATCGTAATGTAAGCACAGTTATACACTGAATTATTAAAAAATAAATGTTTATTAAGTCAGATATGAGTCCGATTCAAGTTAGATATTAGTATTTATTTTAGTCAGATCGCAGCGACTCCGCGATCTGACTGCTCGGGGAGGAGTAGAGTCGCCGTCGCCCGCGATTAGACGTCCAGTCTCAGTCGACGATCGCGTCCAAGGAAATCGCTTCTATTGAAAATGGTGGCAACCAGTCATTGAGCGACTCCTAGCGGACGATAATCGCGGTCGCCAGTCGCGCCAGCGAACGCGTACCTTAAAGGAGGTGATATACAGTAGATTTTTCTGCTCGAGTTGCCCTAACTAGACAGCTCTAGGATGGCTCTAGCTAGGGCAACTCTTAGCAGAAAAATCTACTGTGTTCTACTACCTACTACCTTTATAACTACAACGTAATTCCATCTCTTCTTTAAAATCTAAACTTGAAACAGCTCATAAGTAATCTTACTCAAATAATACACGTAATTCGGATTTTTTTCACAAAAACCACCATTTTATTTTTTGTAATAAAATTTGCATGGTTGATATGAGATACCTAAGGCAGGGCGCAGTGTGCATGTGAATCGCACATAGGGTAATTTCATTTTTTTTAAATTTGTATTCTATTATATTCGTTTTTTATCTTGGTTTGGTATAAACGACTAGTCGGTGAAACATCGACAAACACTGATTTGTAAAGTTAAAAGGCAGCCAACGGTGCTTCTAGTATGCTCCATTGAGTGATTGAGGTATTATATCAAAAAATGATTAGTTTAAGATGTTTGTTTAAGCCATTGCGCAACCAATTTTACAATTTGTTTCATATACTTAAAAGCATTTGCAGGTTTAGAATATAACATTTGTTTTCATTTTAATTTACAATCTGAACAATTTAAAATTAAAAATATGCTCAATGCTGACAATACCCACCTAGTATATTCCTCCATTTCTATGTGCAAATCATCTTCTGCATCGTCCTCTTCATCTTCTGAACTTTCTTCCATTGCTTCAGCATTTATCTTTGAAAAGGGAAAAAAACAATATAATGTTATGATGAAAAATCTTGAATCTTCCTGAAATGGAGTTGAATTTGGAGTTGAAATGAGATGAAATTGATATTAGGAACTTTTAGCTTGTACGCCGATTGGCGGTTCCTTTACCATATGCGGGTGCCAAAAGACGCCATAATTGCCGTTGCCTATTGTCATTCGCCATAAGACAGTTTATGAAACGTTTACGGTGTGTATTCGTAAAGGAAACGCCAATCCGTTCGTCGTTCAGGCTAAAAGTTCCTTTTACTACGCTAAACTTTAAAAGCCCGTGAGTTTAATCATACAGAAAAACCCCTTTCAGCTGATCGGATCCTCAATTAGCTAATAACTCCTTGAAGTTTATAAAAAAAATTCAGGCCGGACATTGTATTGGGACACAGTGTTTATTAACCCTCTCTTACTTAATAATAGCCAGTCTACTGTAGATAATATTTCTTAATCTGCCCAATTTGATTAGCTAAGAGCGGTTCTACTGTACCCAAATTTGCAAATAAAGGAGGTTACAGACTACCATCACGTCATATGAGTTCACATAACAATCAAACATGCTCATGACACGAAATCAAATGTAGAATGTATCATTTAGAATTGTTTAGCATGGTCCGATAATGGACGACGTATGTAGCCTACCTGTCACACTGTTATTAAGTCATGCTCCATGTACTGTCACGTTTTTCTTTTCTGGAGCGTCTACATATTGTGTGACATAACGTCTTATATCTTTCGAATTCAAGTATTTTCCATTTTAAAATTTTTTTTTGGATTCTGTTGTAAAACTGCATTGTGATGTCACGTGTATGATTATAGTTTGTTTATTGCATGAAATCACTGTTTAAAATGTGAGTTTGTGATATCACATGAGCTCACGTGACATAATGGTAGTCTGTAGCAAGTTTACGGGTGGGTTTCTGAGCAATGATTTCTTTGTCAAATCTGGCATTCATGCATCCATGATCAGGAAAGCATGAGAAATAAATTGCACAAATTGTGCTCACACTTTCCCACAGATTCTTGGCTACACAAAGCTGAAACCCATCATGCTTTTTCGAGTTTTCCAAACTACATTTAGTTCATGCAAAATAACCAATTGAATTTGTCACCGACAAGTAATATTTTGCAGGTATTCATGTTTGATATATCAAGATTTGTCAAACAAATCATTGCGTATGGATCCGCCCTTATACACATCTGAGAATTGTGGCTTGGATAGACGTGGCATGAAGATACTTACTTCTATAATAGGTGCAACTTGTAGCTTGTCCAAATCAGGAGGCTCTGGAACACTGTGTTGTCTACACATTTCTCGAATTAAAATTCTAACTTGTTGAAGAATCTGGAATTGAAGACAAAGATGCAGTTAACTCATTGTCCTTATTTTGCAATTGAAATCAAATTAGCTTTTCCTTCCAAAGAAACGTTTATTTTCAAATTCCAGTTTCCCTCAAAATATGATCAATTTTTGATACATGTATAGGCCTACTGTAAAAATGGAAAGAAATGTAAGGAATTTGAGCGTCACTGTTATCTGTAATGTGGGCATGCAAACTTGATGACTTTGAAAAATTCCGTTACAGTTGTTTGATTGCTATTTATATGTAAGCTTATTTATTTTACAGATAATGCCGATCTCAATTTTCTGACATTACTCACAATTTTTAAAATAAGTTTAGTTTGGAACAGGCGTCAAGGTTGGCTTAGTGGTAATTCTTTACTCCTTGAACTCGGGAGACCCGGGTTCGAACCTTGGTCGGCTATCCTGGTTGTATTTTTTCGTGGTTTCCCACAACCACCCTTAATCGCCCATATAGGCACACATAGGCGGATGCCGGGGTAGTGCCCCAAAAGCGACTAAATACTAATAAAAACAGCTGATTTACTAAAGTAAATTAGTAAATCTTTTGTTTTTATTACTCATTGGTTTTATGTAGATTTCGTCGAGTATTTCTCCACCATTATGAATTCGTCAGCCTTGATAATTTTTTATAATATTAGAACATGTCTAAAAGCATACTCTTGGGACCAGTGAAAAATATGCTTTTAGATAGATGCATATGCAGAATGCTATAAGCTTTGATTCTGCAGATGGTTCAAGGTAAATTTCCCATTTTTTCAATCCTAGTTGAGTTACAGAGTAACACCTGATTCACACCAACGTTGATGTAGAACTGATGTGGAGCAAGAAAACTTTTGCGTGTTAATTCACACCGCAGAACTCAGTTAAACTGGTCACATGACCTAGTATACTGTGCCCTGTATACCATAGGTCATGTGACCAGTTTAACTAAGTTCTGCGGTCTGAATTAACACGAAAAAGTTTTCTTGATCCACATCAGTTGATCTACATCGGCGTTGGTGTGAAGAAGGTCTAACTAGTTATTGGGTACCATTTTAATGCAATTAAGTAAAATAATTGCCTTGGATCTCCCTGCCTTTTGCATTTGGTAGAAATTGTGTAGGTTTACATCAGAAAAAAATGCTGAGCAAAGGTTCATCACATATGACAATGAAAGATTCTGTCCGTAAGCTATAGCCTTGTGGCCATACAAAGATCGAGGATCGCCCAAGTGCTTCACATAAGAAAATCAAACAGGGACTTAAGGAAAAGCCATAATCTCAAGAACACTGAAAAAGTCAACATAAGCATCCCGCCAAATTTGACAAAACAAACTTCAAGGTAAAACATCTACGAACCGTTAGATATTCAGATATAGGATCCGACATGGACGCTTTCCCATGTGTATCCGCAACCCAGTCAAACAGTTGGGGGTCCAGCTTTACCCAATGAAACAGATGGCACAACACCCACAGTTAATGTTCATGAATGGAGGGGTGCCACCGATAGTCACCATGGAACCACTATCACCCATGAGTGAAAATGGCGTACAGGTGGCACAAGCTCCGCTGTATCAGCCACATCAACCAGCTAAGCTTCCGGTTGGACATCCAATCCAACCAGCAATGGCTCTAGTCATACATAGACCAAGTGAACCGAGAACGACTCCGGTCACCAATCCAACAAGCGAATTGAGCATGATTTCGGTCATCGCCAAAACTTCAATGTTATCGGCAAAAGCTCCGGTATTTCAGCCACTAAGGCCATCGGTACACACCGCATATCATGGGGGAGGCAGAAAGGTGCCCTCCCACACAAATCAATGCAGAGGGGCAATCTCTGGGTACAACCTCAGATACCCCTGCATACTCAACAGGGCAGACTGTGTCTGCGCTTGAACCTACTCAGGACGAGTTACTGAGCTGTTGTCAGCACCAAGGTGGCAAGAGACAAAAAAGAACTGGCTCAAGACAAACGTCGAGTCAGATTCAATGATGACAAAGTCGTTCCTGCTTACAATGTAGGAGACAAGAGTGTTCCTGCATACAAGAAGCCAAAGCTCTGCTCCGGCAGGCAAAACCAAGAAACTATCCAAGACGAGACGGATCATACACCGTTCATAGTGCTAGGGCCCACCTCATATGAGTTATGGGACCCTTTGAGGAATATGTCATTAGGCACATGTAATGCTAAATACATTTCCCTGGACCGTTTAGAAATATCCTGCAATCCGGCCACCAAATTGGCAAGCAAGGGCCGTCCGAAAATCACAATGTCTGAGGGCACTCGGAGACTGGCAAACTATCCGTCAGGTCCAGCGAAGTCTGATCCGCCAAACCCAAGACCAGCGGAAAATCGACTGAGTCAAGCGGTATCCGATCAGCCTATGAAGTGACCAGCATCAGATCCGCTGAGTCCGTATGAATCGAACAGTAAAAATGGCCCTGATGAGGCACAATACCATGCAAGATTTGGAGGAGTGGTTAAACCACTCACTCGTTTTCAGTCTATAGTCATCATGGATTTGGTATCACGTCATAATGTCCTTAGAATTCATCAGTGAATTCTTTTGGCAACAAGGGATTGAGGATGACAATCTCCTTGATAACGTTGTCAAGGCTGCAGCAATTCGACATTTTGCAGACCTAGAAAAACTAAATCAAATTGAACGCGCACCAAACAATTTTACCAAAACCACGTTTCATAAAATTGGGCGGGCTGCTAAGATTTTCAATTTTACCTCTTTCCAGTACATAATGAGGTCCCAAACAGCAATTTGTCCACACTGTTCCAGCTCTCAGCTCATACAGTAGCTCTGTTAGCAGTCGCAGAACTTCAACTTTCGCCAAAGAACACGGAAATCGTCGTTGGTTCTCAATACTATGCAGAATCAAAGTTCGTCAGATGAGAAGTACATGGAAATGTCTCCGCATCAGTCTCCGGCGGCAACACAGTGCATCATACCGGATAGCTTTAGTTTTGCGGCCTTGTTCCCGGACGACCTACCAAAATCAATTCCGGAGCAAGCGGCCAAAATCGAGTCCGAATCTTGAGCTGCCTCTGCAGAAGTAAACGGGGAGGACCATGGTGGGCATCCGACCCGATCTCCGCTCGACCGACGCACATCCACAAGGATGACGAGCATGGCTTCACCGGCTTCGTCCTTTAGGGAAACTCACCTAAACCCTTGGAGTTTAGTGACGGACCTAGCGTACAGAGCGAAGGCAGATGCCACAAAGCTAAAGGAAGTTACCAAAAACGCCCTTACAGCAAGTCTGGCCGCGATCCAACCCAAACCTAGACGCGTTAGCAACAAAGATGCGGTACAGCTCATGCAGTACATGTATCATGTTCAGCGGAACTTGGTACTGGCAGACAAGCTGGAAACAGCTAATGAGAAAGTAGCCAGATTGGAGCTCAAAGTTGAGCAGCTCCAGAAGGCCATCAAAAAATCACACGCACGGGTAGTCAAGTTGCGGAGACTCACTGACCAAGCGGTGGCAACGTCACAGGCGGCAAGTTCACCGAGTGAGATCCCGCACAAATTGATCGAGGAGGCTCTGGCAAATGAGACCTCGCACATCAATCCTAGCCCCGTAAAGGAGACAGCAGCACTACCTGCAAGAAGACGAATGGTGCCTTCAAAGGGCATGCCTAAACCGGCAGAATTGTGATGAAATCCTGAACGGACCCCATCCCCAGAGGTTGACAATCACCACAATCAATGGGACTCGAGCATACCAGCTGTAAAGTGGGCTCTGAACACAACCTTGAATGAAGCATATGGGTTCAGCAGCTTCTAGATTACCTTTGGTAGAGCTCTCAGATCATCTATATCGATGACACCATCGATTTACACTCTGGTTAAGTTACCGGCCAAGCAAGCCATGACTGGCTGAGGTGCGGACTTGCGACACAGAAAGCGCACACAGGAGAAACAGAGAAAAGGAGACACAGGGATCAACTGTCATGACGGCACCCATGTCGTTCATGTGCAGCATCCCCATGTACACCTCTCCAACAGTGGTATATGAGCGGGTACATATGCCCGAAGCAGAACATGCAGCGAGCAAGACTTCGGAAGACATCCGAAAAGTCGTCCTCCTTGTCACCAACGTCAGACGATGAGTTCAAGAAGGAAAAGCTTCGCAAAAGGCAGCGCAAAGAAGCTCACCTAGCTAGAGTCAAGGTGCGAAAGAAGGCTCGCCGAAGAGCCCAAGAAGCAGAGCGAACTCCGCCAGAGCCAGCACCATTGACCAGTAGGTATGTAATACCGAAGCTACCTCAAAAGGTAGCGGAGACAGCGGCGGTGAAGCCAAGGGTGGTACACCCAAAGCCCACGCCCTCTCCTAAAAAGCATAGTTCGTCAATAGTGCCAATATTAGCATTATCAGCTGTAACACAGAAAGATCGCAATCACAACGAGCGAGGCGCCAGAAGCCACTGCTTGTGAGGCAGCGAAGTCTGATCCGACTCACAAGCGGAAAGCCTCACCGGAGGAACTACCATCTGACCATGAACGCTTTCTGGGAGATAGACCACAGATCCTGAAGCGAGTATCTGTCCGGAAATGCTCTGCAGATTCTACTGGCCACTTTTGGCAGTATTTGGGCGAGGGAGTGGGAAAACTCGCCTCGTTCCATCAATATGAAGGAGGGCCCTACCCAGCATGGTGCAGGGAACCCCTCAGATGGCCAAGCATCTTGAGGCCATCGAGCGAAAACTCGCCAAGACTGTGGACGAGTACTTTTGTAGAACCGAAGCCCACCGACGTAAACTACGACTACCAGAAGCTGTCCAAATGGTCAACTCCCACAGCAGGTGAAAAAGGAAGGTAGTTTGCTACTGGTGTTACCATTGGGCCACCATTGGGTTGGGGCTTACCCCATTTCAGTGGTATGCCAAAAACTCGCCGGACAGAAATCGACCAGAGTTCCAGATGAAGGATTTTATCCCGATCCTCGTGATGTTGTTCTGGTACAAAGAAGAACAGATGTACCTCTGCCCGGTGTCCTACAACAAAGACAACAGGATAATAGAGGGATTGAGCGCCTCCCTTAATGCCTCGTCAACTGATTTACCTTAACGAGAACGCATTGGAAAAACATACAGTGCTGTCAATGTGGTTAACATTAAGGGAGCATTAAGGGAGGCGCGCTCAATCCCTTTAATCCCAGAGAACCAGAAGTCCTAGGTGCTCTCGCATCCATTGAAGGAAGCGTAGACGTCATCGCCGAACCAGAAAGACAGCCAAGATACGCGTTTTAAAATTAATATTATACTTTTACTACCAAAGCATACAGCGTATTCTTGGCGTGTTTTTTCTTCATGCTTTCTTTTCTTTTATAAGCTCAGTAATGAGATATGAAATCAAAATTTTAAAATACCCCTAGTATTAAACTAAGTATTAAAATTAAATTAAAAAGGCAATTAACGTTTTCTAATTCGCCACAACCTAGAATTAAACCACTTCAGTTAACTTTTTGGCTTACTTGGGGGTTCTAAGGCAGAACGTCAATTGCAGCATCTAAGTTAGGCAATTTTAATAGTAACACGTCCATTAAAATGGAAACCAATGAGAGTGGACATCAGCCCGGTAGGTCATAAGACTGGGCCCAAGACAAACTAAACCTAAAAAGGAAATGAATACTAACACAAAGAATAAAGCCGCATCCTGGAATATTCCACAAGTAGATGTTAATTATCATATTCAGATGCTAAGTTATTGATTGCTAAACTTAAAAGATGCCCGCCTAGATTGGTCCCCAATAGCCTCAGGGAAGTGACTCAGAAAGTGAAAAGTCCCCTGCTGCCTGCTGCCTTTTCCTGATTGGATACAGCTAGAAGCCAAGCAGTAGATAAGGAGGTCTCTTTTCCACAGAACCTCAGGATGCAAGATAGGAACTGTAGATACAGTCTCACTTAACACGGTCTCAAAGAACCGTCAGAACTTTAAGACTAGCTAGAATAGCACTCATTCTCACGAGCACATTGACACGCTCAATTGTACTATCAATTTACCATGAAACATTTCAAATATGAAATTGAATAAACTTTACTTTGCATTTAAACTTATAAAAGACTTGAAATCAATTTGTATGCTACTAGCCGGTGCAGCCACAGACTGATACCTGCTGCCTGGCCACTGCACAAATTAGGGTCCCTAACTCTTGGTAATTAGTACTCTGAACGAGCGAGGTAGAAGAGGCAATCAGATAGGCCCACTGAACATGGACAACCCCGGACCTTCCCTACCGAACCCGGCTCCAGTCGATCCCCGACGCTCTGAGAGAATCAGAGCGGAGCTGCCCATTGCGCCTCACCCCGCGACAGGGACCAGGTGGTCAACCCCAACTAGAGTAGGCAATCCAAGAGGGCCACCTAAGGGTTCCACTTTAATACCATGATGTGAGTGTAGGGTTAACGCTTATAGCTCACGTAAAGCAAGAAGCCAGCTTGTTAAATACTGGTTTGGTTTATTGAAGTAGTAAAATGGTGGTTTGATTTGTTGACATAATGGAGTCCTACTATAAGACTAAGGGGTTCCAATTTTCATCAATTTCATTTTTTTTCATTTTTGTTGCTTATGTCGGTGCATGCATTTGAGGTTAGCAAATAGAACAGCCGTTTAAGACCCTGTGCATATGCAGGGGTAGTCTTGCGATCCGGCAAAACACATGCCGACGCGCTACCACATTGGTAGCACACAAGCATCTGCAGCCTCCCTAATTTGAAATAGTATTTTGTGGTTCCTTCCACACGAGCTGCACGGGAATGGAACAGTTGTGTCTAGTGTTTTGGCGACACGTTGTTTAGAAAGGGTGGCTGCAGACTCATGCGACCTCACAAATAAATGGGCGTTTGCCGAAACATCGCAGCTTTTTATTGCGCCTCTTGTTGATCAGGCGCAGGATCGCAAGAAAATGCATGCAAAAAGAAATTATGAAACGAAATTTAGAAAATTTGCACCAGATGTCCTGTGACGCTCGTGTGCGCCTTCATTTTGGGATGTAGAATTAGAGCTTTGCCGTTCCACGCCCGTGCTACTCGTGTGCAGCTGGCCTAGCCACAAGCACCGCATCTGCTCGTTTGCAACATGCCTAAAGTTGACATTTACCCCTTTTTCTCCAATTTAATTTTTTCGTTTTCACTGTTCATCTGTCTTATGTGGTTCTGTGTTAAAATAGTATCTTTGCTACCACAATGGGGCGCTGCATGTAACGCGGACCTCCTCTATTACTGTAACTATTGGTTCATGTTATCCAGTCTATTCAGGTTAAAGATAAAAAAAATTAGTGCTCACAATGGTATTGTTCCCCTCCTTTCAAAAGTGCTTTTAATAACCCAAAAATAAAATGAAAGTCATACTTAACATACATGATTATCATTCCCACATGTATTACTAAGAACTTGTACGGCATTGGTGATGCTAGTATCTTCGGACTCTGCAAACCACACAGGAGGTGTAGATGGATACGTCTCCTGTACACAAAAATTCAAATAGTTATTCATTCGTTATATAAACAAACTGTCCGTTCATAGGCTCGTACTGGTTTTTAAGTACAAAAAGTAAGTTCTTTTCAAGGGAATGGTAAAAAATGACAATGTATGGACAATTTGCAAAAAGGTGTTGATGGAAGAGGGGTCCGTGTTGAAATCAGGATAATTAATATGGCATTTCCCGTGTAATCAGTGATTACACAACAAACACATAACACCCACCTATCCCTATGCAGGGGCACCGAGTTAATAGTCGGCTCCCCAAAAAATTATTCTGCTAATCTTAACATATTTTTCATGCTTTTGAGCATTTTTAAAGTATTTTAAAGCGGATTTCCCAATTTTTTCGTATTTCTTTCTCTTATCATTTTGCTTTCCTTCTCTGTTATCCTGTTAAGAGGGCTGCATGCCAGAATAAGCCTTTTTTTCGAAATTATTTTTTTATTTAATTTTGGAAACTGATAGAAAGAAATAAAATGTAGCAGGACCTAGCATAAATATTCTATTATTTGTTTAAATTTTTTGCTCAAATATATGTAGTCCTATATTACGCTTCAATGAAATATGTCTGTAAAGTTTATAATTGTAGAGGGCCTGGTAAACTTTACGGACATATTTCCATGAAATGTAATATACATATATTTACACAACAAATTTAAACAAATCACAGAATATTTATGCTAGGTCCACTACATTTTATTTGTTCCTATCAGTTTCCAAAATTAAATAAAAAAATAATAATTTCGAAAAAAAAAAGGTTTATTCTGACAGTGGTATGCACCCTCTTAACACGTTTTTTGTTTTAATTTTTATCTTTTCGGTTGATCTCTAATTTATTCTTTCGTTTTCAAAACAGCATAATTTTACTGAATTTTTACAGATGTTTTGGAGAATAGGCCTAAGCCTATAGGTAGACACTCGAAAAACCTTGAGAATAACATATAGAAATAGAAGATAATCAAGTAAAAATTTGAAAAAATCAACTAGCAAGTTCAGGGAAATCCATAATAAACAAAAGAAAATTACTGATAAAATAATGAAAAATTTACAAGAAAAGCATGATACATGCACGAAAAAAACAGGAAAAACTTGCACAAAATCTGGGAGAAAATGAAAAAAAATGGGAAAAATAGTGAAAATTTAAAAAAACACAAAATCACGAGAAAATAGCGTCAAAATGTATTGCTGGCTAGGCGCCTAGAAATCCCAGGCTCGGGAAATCTCTCGTCAGGCCTTTTCCCTATGCAAAATCTAGCAAGAACTTGCAAGAATGTGTACGTCCCTAGCATATGAAGGCACACAAATCGAAAAAATATCAAATGAATTTGTATCTGATAAACAGAATTTCCAAAACAAAGGACTTTTTAAGTACTTTGACTGATTTAAAAATAATCAAGTACTTAACATTTCAAGGCCGTGAAATTCATCCAAGCAAAAGTAAGGACAATTAAGCACTTTCAAAGACCTGTACTAATCCTTAATAGATCTATTAATATATCTATATTACTCCAATCAATATTCAACTGCTGGCTTGAGCAGGCTCCTATGAACTCCTATGAGCGATTTATAAATTTGAACACTTGTTGAAATTTGTAAATCGCTGAAATCTGAATATCGTGGTCTAATCCTGATGACTATAAATTGAACACTATAACAATTATACCTGACAACTATTTAACCAGTGGCCTAGAAACCATGAAAATCATGTAAAATTAAATCTACATAAAAACTCTGGTTTTCAGTCATAACCATTTTCAAAACAGTTGTGACTCCATCGAAGCATTATATTTGAACTGCCTTGATTATAAAATATAAAAATTAGAATAGTATACAAATAAAAGAAGGGATATGTACGGAATTTTTAAATAAAAAACGAAAACTTTAAGGATGGCAGCTTAACAATTTTTTCAAAATAAAATGTCTTTCCCTGACTTTTCACCAGGTTTTCCAGGTCTGGGCAACGTTATACATTACAACCTGAATTTCCCCGCTCTTTTTCAGAAATAACGGTACTTTTGACCAGTGGCGAATGGGATTAAAACGTGGAAAAGTTACACGGCAGCATTGCTAGGGAAGGGTGGAAAAATTACCAACCCTAATAGCCCAACGATATTCAGCGCTATCTATCGGCGTATTGCCACATTTGTGGGTGCTTTTGAACAGACAAAAGCTGAAAGGCAGTGATAGGGAAGCCACCAAACAAGCATGGGAGAATTACTTAGAGAAAAAAAGCAGCGACCCAAACTATGGTGGCAGCTCAGGAAAGAGCAGTATGGGTCACTATTATGGAAGGAGGGCAAGAGAGTAGCAGAAAATACTAGCAATTTGAGAACAGTAAACTGCAAAATCGTGAGGTAGAGTCACTAGGACTGCGGGATGAGCAGTGTATGATACACAGAGAGAGGCCGAGAATTCACAACATATTGATGGAATTTGCCAGCTTTGTAAAAGACGAAAATCAGGAGGGATTGGAGAATCAGCTTAAGGAAGAGGAAAAAAGCGAGGAACAGAAGGAGATTGTGATCACGGAGTTATCACGGATTGTGATAACTTTAAATATAACGAAAAAAACATGTGACACTACCTAACATTGTAAACTACTTTGTATAAAAGTTTCGGTTTATTTGGAGCTACACAGACTACGTGAATGTCTACGTAAGAATTCTCCATTGGAAAGGGTATGGTTGAAACCATAGGTTGCCATAGGAAACATAAGGTTGGATCCAATTTGGATATTCCAACAAGACAATGATCCCAAGCACAAATCCAAGCTTGTGATGGATTAGCTGCTTTATAGTTTCAAAAATACTTGACCACTTTCCCCAATCCCCAGACTTTAACCTAACTTAACATTTGTGGGAACATTTAGATAAGCAAATAAGAAAACATCAGATTTCCAGCTGAAAGAAGTCATCTTAGAAGGCAATCAAGCCAAGAAGATAGGCATCAGTTATTAAAAGCCAGGGTGGACCAACAAAGTACTGAAGTAGTAGTAAATTATATTTTTTTGTTTAAAAATATTAGCCAAATGTCTTTGGATGATGACTTTTGACTCAAAAAAATTGATAAGTTTGTCTAAATTTGTTAATAACTAAGTTAAATTAATTCACTTTGACTTGAAACTTTTACACGATGTTAAGAAAACTTCAATAAAGAAATGGTAAAAAGAATTTTAAGTTACATAATGTAGTTTTTATTTTATAGCTATAAACATCTGAAAATATGGGTTGGATGAAGATTTTTAGTGCTCACAGTATGTAGGTAACTTTAAAAGGATGAATAACACACGTTTTTGTAATGTTTAATTCGTCTTTTAAAGGTGCCTAAAAAAAAGTTAAAATACATTTACATACTTTGGCATTTTATGTGCTATACATCAAGATCGTTATCCTAAGCATACAGCAAAGGTAACAATTGAATGGTTTACCAGAAACAATGTATCATTAATGGACTAGCCTCCACAATCACCCAACCTCAACCCTATTGAGCATGTGATTTCTAAATTGGAACATTAAATTGCTCTGAGACACTCCAGCAGCAAGGATGACCTCAAATCCATCATTACCAAATCTTGGGATAATATGGAACTGGAAATCATCAAGTGTCTTGTCAAATCAATGCCAACACGTTGCCAAACTGTTATTGAAGCCAAGGGAGGACCAACAAGATGCTAGGTCACATCCTCTACATTTATTTCAACTTGTACTCTAAGGGTACAAATAATTATTTGGT
>JAQGCC010003601.1:0-14979 GCA_034698905.1 Xestoiulus laeticollis
GATTGGTTGTTTATACAGGCCTTTACTGGCCTTGACAGGACCTAATGTACAAAGTTTATTTTTGGGGGTTTTATTTTTAAAAAATCAAAATAGAGAAAACTCATCAAAAAATAACAAAGCCGTCCACACACGAAGCAATTTTTCGGAAAAAATGACTTTTAACTATAAAATTTTGCACATAAATTCAGCGTCTGTTTCTAAGTATTTCTTTCGTCTCAGAATTTCAATTTGCTTCTAGATTTAAACACTAATCTCTTCGAGAAATCCCGAAAAATAATAGATTTCCGGGCCAATCAGGAAGAAGAAAAATGTCACGTGCATCACGAAGCCTATCGACCAGTGTTGTCTAGATAGGGATATATGCAGGATATTGATAGGGAATTCTCTGTTTCCAGGAAAGAGTAATCGATAACTCATTGAGACTACATCTCTGCTAGGATATTGGCATTTTGCGCAGCAGTGGTAGGGCTGCATCTCAGTCTCAACTTGAGTTTTTTGAAAAACTCAGCCGAGTTCAAGCTAAGTCGCCTTTTGTTGCACAGCAGTAGTACGGGGGATAGTTGAGTCTTGTATTCACAAATAAGCAGTACTTCATGAAGTACTACTTATATCATAAGCACTACGTGTTGGCCGCAAGTGTTCATAAAGCCTTACTTGGTGAAGCATGACTTCACCTAGGGATGCTCATTTTGCTGAAGTTAGCCTTCATGAAGCAACGAAACAAGCAGTGCTTGCTTATTTATTTAGAATGATTAATTTTGAATTTTGAATTCCAAAGGAACACTTGAGCACGTGCATTATTTGCATGTGCTGTTGAAAAACTTGTTAGAAACGTAATATACAGTGTGGATAAATAGTCTCGTTTCCCCCCCTAAATTTTGTGAATGTCTGCTAAAATTTAAAAAAATCTGGTAATTCAAAAGTAAAAATTGAAACTAGAATTTTAAAAAATTTATATAAAGAAAAATATATAACAAAAGCATGTGCCCTTGTGCATAAGCTGAATGTATAATTGAAGTTAGTATCTTTAAAAACATGGAGAAGAAGAAAAAAATGTTTTGAAACTTATTTCAACCTTTAAATTTACTTTGTAAAATGTTGCAAAAAGTGGTAATAAATTAAAGCTAACATTTACAATTATGATATATGTACCTTGATACCAATAAAATACTGTCAAAATATGTTCAAACCTAATTAAAACCTTAAGTTTAAGTAAAAATACATATAATATAATTTATTTTCACTTTTTAAAATTATTAATCGGTGCTTAAGTCCACCCCAAGCTCGACTTAAAAAATGAGTACTTATTTGGTTAAATAAGTAATGCTTATTCGAATATGAATACTTGCTCAACAAGCAGAGCTTATTTGGCGACTATGAATTCATAATAAGTACTTCTTCATCAAGTAGTACTTGATGAAGGAAGCCTTGACTAAAACCAATCAAGTATTACTTATTTGCACCTTTATGAATACAAATCATGACTTAAGCACTCATATAAGCAGGCCTTGATTTAAGTAGTACTTATTTGACAACTATGATTTCTGGCCTAAGAATTCGAAAAATTTTGAAAAAAAAAAATTTGAAAGTAGTAAGAATTCAAAACAATTGATGATCTAATGCAATCAGTTAATGAGGAAAACAAAAGTGATGATGAGATCGATATGTATTTTCCTGATGCTACAAATTCAAATACAAAATCATACTCTGATGTCTTATCAAATTTAAGGGACATTCAAAACTTTGCATTAAATTATAATGATGATGTACTCTATCAAAAAACACAGGAAATGATTCTGCTGTTGGAAAAATACATATGTACCAAAAAAACAAAGCAGTCACAAATAACTGATTTTTTTTAGTAAATAAATTGTTTTTTTTAAATAAGTGTTTTTTAGCAATTAATGTGTAAATGTATTGATTTGCAAGTAATGTATTTTTTGTAAATAAGATTTGTATGTAAAAAATTTTAAACCTTCCAACAGCAGCCACCTCCGAAAGGCGGCCACTTTTTCACAGTCCCATAAGTGACCGCTGTTCGGAGGTTTCACTGTAAATCAAAGCTTTATTTTTAGCCTATATCGGATAATATCAATGACGCCTCTGAAGCTAAGTGTTCATCGACTTTAATCAATTTAATAAATAAGTCTTCATTTGTAACATGATTAATTAATACATGTCATTATTTACCTTAAAAAAGAATGTGCAATTAGGTCAAATTTATTTGAATTTAACTAAACATAGCATTAGGAAATAACTTTCTATTTTGTATAAATAATCACTTTTTACATTTACAAGCCTAAATTTTTATTTTTAAAAAAATTCTAAATATCAAATGCAGTCAATGTTTGTCACCTAATTTACCATCTTATCAAATTATTTAAAAACAATGGCCAAGCTGTTTTAACATAGATCAGGTTTTTCAACATTAAATTATGAATTCGTTTTAGTTCTAAAGCTGGCCACAGCTAAAATAAACTGCCCAAAATTTCCAGAAATTTCTTTTGAAGAACAAATTTAAATGTTTGCCACACACAGCAACAAATTACTCAAAATTAAATTTCTGGAATTTATTTTAGGCAAGAAATTGCCTAGTGTGTGGCAGGCTTTAAACATACTACTGTGCAAAATTATCACATCACCTATAAAGCTTCAAATATTTTTTAGAAAAAATTCACTTTAGGACCCCTTATTGACAATCCCCACCATATACACGTCTATATAAAGCTGGCATTATAGAAGTGGTAGGATGCCTCCACCAATGTTTCAGAATTAAGTATAATTCACCAATACACAAAAAACAGGAACTTGTGAAACTTAATTGTAGTAAAGGCAATAGAGATCAGCTAATAACCTCTATTACTTAATACTTAATATTTATTGACCAAAGTATTTCAGTAATTGGTATTTAATACCTTACATGTACAAAAAAGTCTAAATGTTGAAAAAAGAACTGTCCAAAGTTTTCTGGACATATTTTTTTGTTTTTCAGCCTTAGATAAAATAAGCTTTAGTATATTTTCATAAACTTAAATATTTTTGTAATTAATAAATACCAGGAGAATTTTTTTCTATTGTTTTTGGGGGTTTTTTTGCGAGAAAAACCCGAGGTCAACCAAAACTAATATATACTCGGGGTCAACCAAAAGTCCTGAGACATACTGGGGCAACCAAAGTAGTATAAGAAACGTCGTTTCTGGCCCACTTTTCATACTTATAAAATTTGGCGACTATTTTTTATTCCTAGAACACGTGATATTGTACAATTGGAAATCAGTTTTCGTATTTTAAAATTACTTATTTGTCATAATAAAAAAGAAACTTTTTCACACACAATTAAAAATTAGTTTTTCATGCATTAAAAGCACTTGTATGTAATTGCCAAAAAAAATACTTTTCGGCATTAACAAATTTTGCATTGTTAATTATTTTTCGTGAATTTACATTTTTTCCTATTCAATTTTATTCAGCACATTTTCACACAAAATTTAAAACTACCTTTTCATGCATTAAAAGCACTTGCATTGCTAATTATTTTTCGTGAATTTACATTTTTTTCCTATTCAATTTCATTCAGTACATTTTCACATACAATTGCAAACTAGCTTAATAGCACCTGCATTGCTAATTATTTTTCGTGAATTTACATTTTTTTTCCTATTCAATTTCATTCAGTACATTTTTACATACAATTGCAAACTAGCTGAATAGCACCTGCATTGCTAATTATTTTTCGTGAATTTACATTTTTTTTCCTATTCAATTTCATTCAGTACATTTTCACATACAATTGCAAACTATCTTTTCATGCATTAAAAGCACCAGCATTGCTAATTATTTACCGTGAATTTACATTTTTTCCTATTCAATTTCATTCAGTACATTTGCAAACTAGCTTTTCATGCATTAAAAGCACTTGCATTGCTAATTATTTTTTTTCGTAAATTTTAATTTTTTTTCTATTCAATTACATTCAGCATTTTACACTTGCTTAATTTACAATTTCATTGTAATATGACCTTAATTTTTATATATGTTTAACAATGGTAACCAGATTTAAAACTGGTACAGACCAGGATCTAAAAATATGCACCAAAATTTTACATTTCCACAGAATCTTGTTTCCAGTTTACAAGTGAACAACTTGCAATAACTTTCTCTTCAGTTGTGGTTTAGTTGTGCATAAAGTGTGTGTGCTTCAGTTGTGCATTAAGTGTTTGTGCTTCAGTGTATCCATCCATTTTTCCAGATTTGTTAATATTTAAGAAAGAAGAAAAAAAATAGGTAAGTATTTTTAAAATTATTATTTTAAATTATTTTAACATCATTGGCCCGACCAAAAGTGTTCAGCTAACTGAGGTGTTCATTATAGAGGGAAATTGAGACATATACATATGTAGTGAGCTTATAGACTGTATAAAATTTTTTGTAATGATTAAATAATTATACACTTATTAAATGCAATTATTACATAATTTGAATACATGTACAAATGTAACCTGAACAATTCTACACCATGTGGAATTTTGATTTGCTTGGAAACTGGCTATAATGTCTTTCTCTTTTTTGCTGATAAGAGTTCACTTGGCCTACTTAAATTCCAAATTCAGATGCAATTTTCCTTTGACTTATTTTTGATTTTAATTTTTCTGTGTATATCTGTGTATAAGATAGCAAAATGATATAAAAACGTATTTTTTGCCAAGCAAAAAGGAAGAAAAACGAGACTGATAATGCAGAAACAATTGCTTTTATGCATAAACTTGGAAAAAATGAATTCAAAAATTGGAATTCCCCAGCTCTTACCATTGGAGACTAATGAACCAAGCTCAAATTTTCATAATTCCAATGCCTAAACAAGTACTGAATGTAATTGTGTGAATTTAATATAAATTGAGGATTTTTTTAGGTTAATTTATAATATAATTATTTTATTCTGGCAATTAAGTTTTTTTTTTTTAAATATAAAAACTGGTTTTTAATTGAATTTTCAAATAGTTGATGATGTAAATAAGATAATTTTAAACACAAGGATTAAGATGTTTTTTTTTACTTAGAGTCATATTTGAATGAGGTAATGCATAGTGATTCTGATGATGACAGTTCCACTCCAAAAGCTACCAAATGCAAAGCTGCCTTAAACACAGATGAGGATGATTCAGTAACTCCAAAGAAAAAAGGTGGATGAAAGAAGAAACAAGCTTTAAATAAAGAGAAAAATAAAATAAAGCAATGGCTAAAATCGGGATTAACAGAACCCCCTAAAAAGCAAGCTGAACAATACAAGAGCGACTTCAAAGTTTTTCACTGCCAAGACATAGGTAAAAAACTAGAACCTAAAAATATTATAAAATAAACGAAGTTCAGATTGGTTTCTTGATGTTAGAAAACAATACAGTAAAGACACCTATAATAAGGGTGCTTGCATACCAATGCACCTTTTTCCTTATGTTTTTTCAGCAATGCAGTTTGCCGAAAATTTTGATGGAAAATAGTTATGAGTTTTAAATTGAAAAAATGCAGTGCTTATATTGTTCTATAAACTTTGATACATTTGGTGACTATTATAATCATTATTTAAATAGCCATGCTGCTTCAAATAGTGGAAATATTATATGTAGTGTATGCGATTTAAGATATTTTTCTGAAAATGATTTACAAGCACATATTGATCATGTGCATGACTTTAAATTGGAAAAAACATTGATCTTTAAACCAATACGATGGGGATTTGAAAATTTGTTGGTTGAAATGTTGAATGAAAATATATCTGGTATCATAGATCCAGCATTTCTTTTAAATACCATAAGAAATGATATTGAAAATGAATTAAACCAAATAATGCGAAATTTCAAAGAAAGAATTCGTTTTTAACTTTCTTTGAATGTGCATTTTGAAAAACCAAAAACAGTGATTGACAATGATGGGACTCATTCAATTGAGTGGGAGACCTCAGAGGCATTTTTCTGGGGAAATATGTTATTGTTAATGACACCACATGAAACAAGCAAAAATTGAAAGCTCAATTGAGAAGATACTCAAAAGCATTCATTCACGAATAATTACCAAAAGCATGAACCATGTTCATATTCATATGTTATAATTGACTATGATGGATCAGTTGTTGCTCATGAATGCAAAAAATCAAAAAATGCAGCTTTTGACATGGTAATTTCATTGCAAAAAAAGGCAAAAGAATTATTTGTTTCACTGAAACATGAAAGAATGTTTACAAATGCAAATAATGAAGTTGACTTTGAAAAAGCAAAACATTGCTATATGTGCAAAGTAAAGTTTGATGATGATACTGAAAAGGTTCGGGATCACAACCACTTATTACCTGGTCCAAATAACAGAGGTGCAGCATGTCAAAGTTGCAATTCAATCTTAAAGTCAAAAAAGATTTTGCCATGTATTGCACATTCATTGACATCGTATGATGGACACTTTATAATAAGAGCACTAGCTTTAGTGCTACTGAAATATTACAAATATTTACTATAATAAAAAGCAATTTTATCAAAACTTTTTTTTAAAAAAATTATTTAACAAAATAAAACTTAATTTTATTTTAAAAAAATTTTTGTAATATTAAAAGTGTGAGATTGCATAGTGCATTTTGGACTTTACAAAAATAAAATAGAAAATTGAGAAAAACTTGGAATTTGAACATTTCGACATTTTTCATAAAATCAAAAAGCAAAATATCAGATAGGTGTTTTGTGGGATGCGATAGTAATAGAACTATCCATAAAAACATAATTAAACAAAAAAACTCCCAAGATGACTGCCAGGCCAAAAAACTGGATAAACCCACAAAAATTAATTTAAGAACAAATTCCAAAAAAACTCAGAAAATCAAAAATGGATGCCAACACATACCATTGGTTGTTTGAACATAGATAAGGACATACCATTAGATGTCGAGCATCCATGGTTCTGATTAGTCAGACAAATAGTCCCAGTATCTGGTTTTTTCGGATATAATGTACATGTAATGCCAAAATTTTTACATTCAAAAATAAGAGGGGAGAAAAAGGAGTTGAGGGAGTTTAAGAGAGAGAAACAGACTAAATCCTAGCTTGGAATTCTCATTAAGGGGCAGAATTGCCTCTCAGATAAAAACCTTTTAGAAAAATAGTTTATCACACTATTAGTTGTGTCACCTGGTTTATATGCAAATATAAATCAAATTAATATAATATTAAAATTTAATATAATTTTGTTTGAACTCAATAACCTTGGGTGAACTGTCAACCATTTTGTCCTTCATTAAAATAGTAGGAGACAAAACCCATTAAAAATATCATGCGCTCAATAAACAGATAACATATTTTTTGAAAAACAAATTTAAAGTTAATCCAATGATATTTGTATGAACCCTGAACCTACACCACTCCCAAAACATTACCTCCTAAAACACGTGGTTGAGTGAATTTTTCAATAAAAAATAAAAACTTAAAGTGCATGATGGGAAATTTAAATTGAACAAAACCAAAAAGATTTTTGAAAAACAGGGACTACATGTATAATGATGAATTCAGAAGTGCCTAACTAGTCTACTTTCGGAAAAACAACATCTTAAAAATATTACGAAAATTGTATAAATTGCTAAAAAGTGTTTAAACCAATGTAATAAATTCTCTACGAAATGCAGCATAAGTGCTCAAAAGTGATAAAAATGTTTCTACCAAAGTGATACAAGAAGTAAACCAAAGTGCTTCAAAGTGAAAAAAAGGTATAAGATAAAAGAAGCAACTAAAGGACTCTAACTAAAAGAAATCAACATCCAGTAATTTAAACAAAACTGCAATCAACATACATCAATTTAAACAAAACTGCAATCAACTTCCAGTAGTTCGCATTAAAATATGACAGTAGAAAATTTGTATTATTTTTTTAAAGGTGGAATCATATTTTTTTTGAATTTCTCATTAGTATTTAAAAAATGGAAGTAACAGGCTTAAACATGTTAAAATTTTGAATGTTATACTTGTTTAAATTAAGAATTTTACATGTGAAATTTGATTTTGAATAGGAATATTTTTGGTTTTGTTTGAATTTTAAGACCATTAACGAATAATCTGAATGCTAGCTATTTAACAGTTTGTTGGTGATAAAATAATAAACTGTTTTTCAAATTTAACCTAAAGGCTTAAAGTCCTTCAATGAACCTTAACCACAATGATTTTAAAAGAAATCCAGTATCATCAGGAATTAATAACTCCAATATAAGGTTTGTAAATCTCAAAATTACACATGACACTAAAAATGATTTTGGGAATGGAATTCAGAATCTTAGATTTTAGATTGTTATGATGGTCTAAGTGTTGCATGTACATCTATATATGTTATTGAAAAAGTGTCTGCCACAAGTTGAAGTGTTGTGACGAACATCCAGAGGTAATTATGTTTGTATTTTTGAGTTTGCAAATGTGTTTTAATTGTAATCATGTGTTTACTTTAAATGTAAGATTAGAGGGTAGTGATTGAAAAAATATAAATTTTGTTGTGTAACTTTTATGACTGTTTTGTTTCTGGTCTTAATTGACCAGACAGAAACCTGAAGGCAAATTTAATAGATTAATTCTGCAAAGGGTGTATAACACATTTAAAAACAAAGAATTAACAGATGTGAAGTATCTCCTACTTTAGGAGTAATCTCCTATACATGGGTACAATTCTCTACCATATGGCATTTTTTTCTCCATATTACCTTACTGAGTTAAATTGAACACACTTCAGCTTACAACACACATATATACAACTTAACCTTACTAATATATTCTTTTATCTTTTCTTTACACTTTTATTTCAACTTAGGATGTATGCAATTTTTATTGCTTTCCATGACCTACTTTACTGTGTGAGAATCGAACAACACATGGACTAATTTTTTCTTCACTCGCATCGTGGTCAATTAATTCAAGCTTTGCAACTTTACACCTCTTCCCTCGACCTTAAAGTAGCCATCCTTTCAAAACAAATATCAAGTAGAAGAAAATAAGCACATATCACTGGTCTTGGGTGCCAAAGGGTGTTTCCAGGTCCAGCTGTCCTGGTTCTAATATATAATTTTCAGACAATAATATACATGTATAATGTTTTATCTAGTTGCAATGAAAGTAATATTTCAATGATTATATCACTTTTTTCACTATTATAAACAATATTTTAACCCTTATCTGTCTAAGCATTTGGAGTTATTACAAACTGGTATTGTTTTTGCAGGACAATTTAGTCCAACAACTTTTTCATTTTACAAGAAATGAAGTGATCGGATGGTTGAATACACAAACATCTATGGAATGCAGAGTGAAGGAACATTTGCACCAACAACAGTTGAAAAAAATCAAGATTTTCATTGGAATTCACATTTACATGAGAACACTCAAACTGCCTAGAATTAGGCTATACTGGGATAAGTAGCTTGCCATTTACATGTTCCGTGAATCAATAAGCTTGAATCGCTTCTACAAGTTGAGGAGTTGTCTACATTTGATAAATAATCTGGAAAATGTGGAAGGTCCGTCCAAGCTATAAAGCCTTCCTCAAGAGATGTTTTGAACTTCAGTTAGAAGAAAAGTTGTGTATAGATAAACAAATGGTGTCTTTCAAAGGTCAGCTTTTATATAAAGCAATATGTGTGCAACAAGCCCCACCCATGGTGAATAAAAATATATCTGCTATGTAGCGCTTCAGGAATGGTGTATGACTATCTTTTACCAAGGAAAAACTACAGAAGTTGCTGGGAATATTACCAAAGATAAAATTACTTCAACTCACTCCCCCTTGTTTCAGAGTTGCACAATCGCAAGATAATGTGTGCAGGAACTGTCCGAATCAACAAGTTAAAAAAACCAACTTTGATCTCTGACAAGGACATAAAAAAGATGCGTGGCTATTCTGAAAAGGTATTTTCTTATGATGGAAAAGTTGCTTTGACAAAATAACTGGACAACAGGTCTGTGGTGCCAGGCATCAAATTTCATCAGCATTAAGACAAAAGAAAAAGTAAAACGCTGGGACAAGGTGGAAGTCTATAAAGACATTGATCGGCCTGAAGTTATTGGAGCGTACAACAAATCCATGGGAGGTGTCG
Source organism: Xestoiulus laeticollis (assembly GCA_034698905.1). Classification (NCBI taxonomy): domain Eukaryota; kingdom Metazoa; phylum Arthropoda; class Diplopoda; order Julida; family Julidae; genus Xestoiulus; species Xestoiulus laeticollis. Next base: position 10,103 of record JAQGCC010003601.1, read on the forward strand.
ATAAGACTGATATGCTTATTTCTTTTTATCGCACATTTATTAAATCTAAAAAATAGACTCTGAGAATGATCATGCATGCATTGAGCTGTGCATCACAAACATCTTACTTGAATAAAAAATGATTCCAAGTCTTTAAAGCTTGCCACAAAAGACATCCTTGACTTGTTGCATTTCCAACTACGAATTGGAGACACTGGTGAAGGCAAACGAAACAACAGCTGTACTAAAAAGAGGACGACCATCAGTGTTCTCCAGAAACAACACCAGCATAAAGATATGTTCATTTTTTGTGTTGTAAAATCTTTAAAATATACAGAAAATGAATTTACTTTTTTCATAATTTTCCCTCGCAATTTTAAAAAATACGCCTAAAAGGGGTTAAGTTATATTACTACTTTTCCTTGAGCACAACTTTAAACACAAAAATCGAAACAATGTAATCCTTAGGACACTAAAATCCTAGTGGTTGGATTTCGGGAGAGAAAGCACAATTTACCTTCCAGGATTCAAGATCTTCTGGATTTCGGGATCTTCTTAAATCCTGAAATTTCCTGTTTTTTCTGCAACTGCTCAAGTCTCTGACCTGCAACTGCTCTGGCTTTGATGATTTTTCCAGATGGAAAACAAACCTGGTTACCAATGATTTTCTTGGTTTTCAATGGTGAATGTTTTGGCTTCCAAGGTTTTCTTAATTGAAAACCTAAGTCTCAATGTTAATCTTGTTTTTTGATTTTAAATGTCTGCTCAGCTTTGTTTTTGGATGAAATTTTGCAACCAACTCTGGTTGGCCTTCTTGAGGATGCTCGGCTTCTTTCCTTCAAGTCTTTTCCATCAAAGATTTTCAGTTTTGTCTCTCTTCTTTGAACCAGCTAATGGAGGATGAACGTAAAACAAGATGGCGGCTCCATCAGGGCCCCGGGGAACCTCCCGGCCACCACAACAAACTAAAAGCATTCGGAAGAGGGCCAAGAGTGGGGCCACACCACCCACCAACACCCCAAAGCCGAAACCCCCCACGCAACACCCACGGCAAACCCACCCACCACCGAGCGAAATACCAAAAAGGACCAAATTTGGTCCTGGGAAAATGATGGGGGAGGGACCCCAGAATCCGGAGTAAGTTGGAGTTGGGATGAAAATCGGAGCAGTAGTCTGAGCCAGAATCCGGAAAAGACGGATAGAGAGACCAAGAAAAAACCGGAGGGAGTCAAGAAACGGGTGGAGATTACAGAGATACGGATTAAGGGTTCCTGGACCAAAGGATTAAGTGTGCGAGACGAAGTGGGAAATCACGGAAAGCATGGTAGGACTCTTGTTGTATTTCAATATGTTATATATTTAAGGTGTTATATTTTAACGTGTTATATGTTTAATGTCAAGTTAGGAGGTTATTAGGAATTAATAAATAGGGAATTAATAAGTAATATGAAATAATTTCTGAAATTTACCAATTAAAGTTATAGTTCCTCCAACTCTTCAAAAGTGTTCATCCAAAAATAAGAAATCCAGGCCAAGCTATTTTCTAACTTGCCCAGATAAGGGTTAACACCAGGACACTGGAAAGGTGTCAAATAAAAATTAAATTTAAGAAAATCAAATATGGGTTTTTTGAGAGAGAATTTAGGGGTGGTAAACACTTTATTTGGTGAAAAGGCTGAGCTTGGACCCAGGTAACAGGCCAGGGCACTCTGCATTAGTTGGTGCCATTCTGGCACAACCATTAGTTTGGCTCTGGTTATTGTAACCAAAGGGTTAAACTAGTGGCAATATAAGCCCATGCTTAGCCAAAATTCACCAGAGAGTGAGTGGACTTTATTCCTACCAGATTGGTCAAGGTTGTTTGAGAACGACCTTCTAATCCTCGGATGAAAAACCACCTCTCTCCAGGACTTGAAACTAAGTGAAATACCTTAGAAACCAGTTAAGGTTGTTCAATAACGACCTTCTGGGGACTTTGGAAAAAACTTAAGTTTTCCTAAATAGAACTTGGTAAGAATGTCTAAGAACATTGAAAAAAATCTAGTTAGCAAAATAGTGGGGAACTATAAAATTTAACACAAAGCCGAGATTTACAGGTAACTTGTATTATGAAATTGCAAATGTCTTTGATTTCTTTGTGCATCTATAATATGTATTGTTGTTCTTGTTTTAATGTCTTAATAAACCTCATATATTTTGTCATAACCAACTGACTGTTTATTACGGGCCTTTACTGGCCTAAGCGGACCTCTTTAATGAAGTTATTTCTAAATACCCTTTAATAACAATAGGAAAGACATTTAGAAAATAACACTAATGTTTCTTTTTGGGGAGGGGGGGATTTTGTCTTTTTTTTGGAAAATGCGGAAAAGAATAGTAGGCCCTATGGTATTGATGTAACCACTCAAATAAATACGTGTCTACTGCGACCAGAGGGGTTGTGTAGTCCATTACTAGGGTGAGGGTACGGAAGGAGAGAAAATATACAATATCAACCTGGGGGGATGCTAACCCAAAGCGCTTCCGAGACGGCAGCTACTCAGCATCCCCACGACCAAGTCGAAGAGTTTGTTAGCCCAGAACCGACCTTAGCAGGTAAGAGGTACGGGGGAGTAACAGCTATTAGATATTTGCACACTGTCAACCTTTATCATGACAGAGGTCTAAACAGGAATGAGCATTTTGGTTTTTTCCCCATTTAACACCCTTGGAATCTTTGAACTCTTTTGCATTTCGAGACTTGAATATTCGTTCAGTAGGTTTTCTCGTGTATTTCATGGTAATAACAGAAAGTTCTTTCTTGGCAGGACGTTTTGGTGGTGGCCAATTCAAATTAAGTTTACTCCCTTTTGTGCATTGCTGAACTTTTTAAACTTTTGTTGGCATGTGCACAAGTTGCACATGCCTTCAATTTGTAAACATTGTGAGCGTGTTTTTGATTTGAACGCGCTCCCCGAGCGATGTGTGTATTTTGATAGGCAGAGCGCTTAAGTAAGGAAATATTCCTCCCCTACTTCCTGGAGAGGGAGCAGATGCAAATTTTGAAAGGTGGTAAACCTTCCCGGGGGTTCATGCAACTCCTCACTAAAGTTTCATCTCAATCGGATGAATGGTTTAGGAAGGCATAAAGGACAGACAGACAAACATTCGCTTTTATAGATATAGATATACTATAATATAAAATTTATATATAATGTTTTTATCTTTCCTTAGAAACAAAGAAGAAAAAACTCGAGTGCGAATTTAACAAGTTAGTAGCTGAAGCTGCTAACGAATCTTTCATTGCAATGAATGCCGATTGCTAACTTGGCAAAGGGAAGAGAGGATGAATCCCGAAGAATATATCTTCAGATGACGGCAAGTTAAGTGATGAAGATAATGCCATTAAATGTCAGGTATGTATTGAAGGAAATATAGTTTATTTATGTATTGTAATTAAAGTTTTGGTTCATTAAATAGTTTTTTTTCCTTACATTACAGATGAAAATTAGGAAAAAACAAAAGATGGTCAACTCTCCAGTTAAGGAGTCTTTATTAAATGAAGCATGAGCGCTATGGACTACAAATTCTGATGTGACCTGCAGCAACTGTGTTGTTTTGAAAAATAAAATTAAGGAGCTGGAGCAAAAACTTTGCATAGCTGACAAGCGAAAAGATAAATATAAAGGTAAGTGGATGCATGGATTAATATTTAATAAACTTAATTCTTTTAATGACTGACAGTTTTATTTTTTCAGTAAAGTGTGCCAACCTAAAGTAAAAGTTTAAAAACAAAGACGAGATGTCAAGCAGGGTCAGTTTTTTTACTTGTTTGAAACAAATTTTTTATTTGTTATATTTTTGTTACATTGTTGTTGGGTTTTTTTTCATTTTTAGGAGGATATGATAGACATCGTAGGAGGTGTTTATGTAAATAGTGGCCAGTGGGATTACCTGAAGGCGTTCAACAACAGCCCCCAGATCATGAGCAGAAATTTGCTAAAGATGGTCTTTACTGCAGAAGAACTGTGCAATTCGTCACTATGGAAAGCAAAGCAACACTAACAAAGATAGGAACCTCTACATTTTACCTGCCTTGGACTCAAACCGTCTAAAGTAAGTGAATTAGTGGCATAACATATTTTCACTACATTTGCAAGGTTTTTATTTTTTCCATATTTTAGCTTATCCCAAACCAGCCGGGAGCAACGCCCAATTATTCACGGCAAGATTAAAACCAGCATTTCTGCTTTGTTAAGGGAAATGAAAAAAGAAGCTGCTAAGAAGTTGTAACTTTTAACAACATAAAGGTAAGTGGATACATAGATTGAGTTATATATTTAAAAAATGTTCTTTTAATTGTCAGTAGTTATATTTTATCAGTGGAACTGAAGAGAAAGATAAAAAAATCTAAAAATTGCCTGTATAGTGAAAATAATTTATACCTTTAATTTACTTCCATTTTGTTGTGTTTATGTTTATGTTTTGTTATATATGGTAGACATCGGGGAAGGTCTGAAGGCGTTTAACAACAGCCCCCAGATTTTGAGCAGAAATTTGCTGCTAAAGATGGTGTTTACAGTGGAAAAAACTGCAACAACTTTCTGGAAAGTAAAGCAACACAAACAAAGAAAACAATCTGATACTTTGCCTGCCTTGGATAACGTTTAAATGCGTCTTTGGTAAGTTAAATGAATACCGCATTTGCAATTCACTACATATGCTATTTTTAATTTTTTCCATTTTTTTTACAGAATTCAGCACCAACAAAGAAAAACAACTTAATACTTTGCCTGCCTTGGATAACGTTTAAATGCGATCATTGGTAAGTTAAATAAATACTAACCCCTTATGACCCCATGTCCATTTAAATGGACACTTTTTAATGCTCCCTGGCATTGCTGCTGTTGGCTTTGGCA